>JAQIXP010000415.1:0-26715 GCA_034700285.1 Proteroiulus fuscus
CAAAGTTGAATTTTTCAAATTCACCTAAAATTCACTGAAAGTGGCATTGGACGGAAAAATTGCCGCAGGGGGTCCTATGCATAACTTTGCCTCGTGTATCATATTAAAATAATTATATAATAACGTCAATTATTATTGCAATTCATTTCGTTTTCTTTTTAAAACTGATTATTTGGAGCAAGACATAATATGCTTAATATTCTTAGTTTTTTTTATCAAATTGTTTTTGAAGCAAAGCGGATGCATGTATATAAAAGGCCACATAAATGTGCAATTTAATCAAGTATTCTGAATTCTGTATGGTATTTTATGTGTTATAAAATGTAACTGGTGCAATATCTTATCTTTTATAAAGGGCCTGTATATATAAAGCGCATGAGTTTTCACGTTTTTCACCAGATGGCAAGCTATAGGATATGATAGGCCTATAATATGCCTCTATATATGCAACATGCATGCTTGCCACGTAAGCTTATTTGATCAGTTCTACTTCAAGAACTGCAACACTTGGAAGGCTATACATTTTCATGCAATATTCACAAGGCTGTCATATTAAAAAATGGAGATTTTTTTGTTTGGTTTATTAAAATGTATTTCTCGTTATTAGCCTAAAATTTTCCATTAGAAAGTTTGAAGTAATATTCCATATTTATCTGTAGACCTATAAATATGTCTATATACATATACAGTGCAAAATTCCTTTCACAATGCATGCACTGTTGGCCATTTCATTTTATCTCATAGATGGCAGTATGACCCAATAGCAAAGCACATGGGTCGCCATTTTTTTTGCCTATAATGCATGCTATATATATAGTTAAAATTAATGGCATTGATGGGGGCTCTTTAAATTTTGAAATGGGTAAAATGCAACATGCATGTCATGAATTTTACATGTATTGCCTATATATATATATATATATATATATATCATATCAATATATTAGGGGTTCCAACCATGAATTTTGACAATTTGATAAAATCACTAGAGTTACAAAAATTAAATGTGTAAACATGCAGGGAAGGGGGCTACAGTTTTCTTTTATTTAATTGGAAATGCATTACTGAATCCATGTTATTTTGTATTTCCGGAGCTATATATACAATGCAATTTTTAGGTGCAAACTTCACGCCAATCTATAGCTCATCATGGAAAATTTAGTAACTGTTTATTCAGGAAATCGTTTTCGCTTGAAAAAATACTATTCAAATATCCAATGTGTATAAGTATAATGTTATCCAATGCATTTTTTTTCTTTCACTTTTATTTTTTACAGGAAATAGGGAAATCTTATGCAGTTTTATGAAAATACCTATAAACTTTTTCTTTGATGAGATAGATTGGCGTAAGGTTTGTATGTATAAAAAAATGCAAAATAAAATTGAGTCTTAATTGGACAGTTTCTTGCAGTAAGATCTATATATATAGGCTTCTTACAATAATAAGTTTATTGTACATGTAATTGTACATAAATAGAATTCTTTTTATAATTTTAAGTACTTTTAAAAAAAAGGTCTAAGTCAAAGTCATCATAGACATGAATAAGTGGCTCAAACCAATTTGGGAATGGCCATGGTGGTGAAGTATGTGGGTTGAATTTTCAATAAAATGGCGTTAAATAATATGAGCCCAGTTGATATACTGTTTAATATGAATGTTATAATTGCATGTCTTCTGTCATCTACTACATGTGCTGCAATATATGCTTTTAAGAAGAGTAGTGCTAATTGGTCTTTTCCTGTTCACTCATGTTGAACACGGTATATAGTCATTTAATAATGTAGATTAAAAAGAAATTGGTGCATTTAGAGTTGGATTTTAAAATGTTACTGGCTCAATTGGTCTAAATCCCTAATTATCAAAATGTGTGCCAACTATTGAGCAGTTTCTTAAGTTTTATTTTAACTAAAAGACTATTTTAGAAATAATTGCACTGTATATGTGAAAAACGGCAGTATGAGAAAAGGATAATATGTTTGATCTTATAGCATTACATGTATGTATAATGGATTTTGATTTATTACACTAGTGCCTAAAGTTCTATATACTTCCCTCCTCTAATCCAGTAACAAAGTCTTACAAATTTGCAATATCTGTCTGACTTCAAGTTGCCAAGTCATTCAGAAAAACGAATTATATGAATGCGCTTGTAGGCCTATATATATATAAACACAGCATGGGAAGTGCATTTCTAAAGCACTTTTATGCACGTAATAAGGGTGATTATATCTGTCAGTAATGTTACCAGTGGCTGCTCATCCTGAATGAATTGATTCGGATTGATCAGGTGGTGCATGGCATTCTTGTTTTGTTGAGTTCCGGATTGTTGCTATAAAATGTTATATGGATAATTAGATCATTGCCTTTTGGGAATAGTACTATTAAAAAATGTACATGTTTGAAGCGTAGACCTTTTATTATTTCATGAATACCGGTACAGAAATACGAATAATATTTCTCAAGTTAAGTGTGCTTCGGTCAGGGAAAGTCTGTAGGGACCAAGGCCTTGATAAATGGTAGTACCGAATTTCATAATATAATATACCATATCTCATTGTGTAAGCCTTCCTATTTTCTTGGATACATTAAGAAGATTTTAAATGTAATAATTAACATTTTTTACTAATAACTCTGAATTTGCAGCATAAGACTTAATTCTGCAATTCTTGTGAATTCATCTAGACCTTAATGCAGAATTGAATTGGTGGTCCTTTAAATATATAACAAATTTATTGCGCTTGAAACATGATTTACTTCAAGAATATAAATCATGGCAAGTCATGACTCATGGACTTATTTAGTTAACATATTTTTTATTTCTGATGTTACTGGATGGTCCCTATACTACTTTGCAAGTACATGTGTTAAACCCACAATTCGAGCTTACTGGTATGTAGTTGAAAACTTGCTAATTATTTTGGTAATCTTTCAGCACAGCATTAGAATACCTGAAATATATTTCTAGCTTGGTTCTGAAGCAAAGCTATTTATTAAAATGACATGAGGCTGTGGTTTGAAGTTAATTGATCTCTCAATAGCACGAACAGTTTAGTTAAGGTAGTTCAGGTTGCACGATTGTGTGTTTGCTCAAGCTGAGCTAAATTTCATTATTGATTCACTGCGTTTTGTGTGCAGCTCAAGTGAGAATTTTGTTGGCAGTGCTTTTTGTCGTTGTTCCATCTTGCATTTCTATTTAATTAGTCAGACGTGAGTATTATTATATACCCCAGGTACCTCACTTGTAATTGGCATATTATTCCTGCTTACGCCAAAATCGTATTGCTTGGATTTGCTATTTGGAGAATTTCAAACTTGTCATTACCCATTGTGAGTTAAGCATGACAGTAATGGTGTCTGTGTTTTTGTCTAAAATGTGGTTTTGTGGGGTTTATTTTCAAGATCTTGTTCAATGTCTCGTCGGTATGCACTTCTGTAGCTTTTTAAAATTACATAACACTTATGGTATTTAGAAACCACCATGATAAGTCTGCATTTCAGAATTAAGTGTTTTTGTATAATAGGCCATAAAATTTAACTGGTAATATACATACAGAAATGAATTTATTCTTTGTTTTTTTTTACCTGATAATTTTGATTATATAAATTTGCTTCAACTAGCAATTATGCGACATTTAAATTGCTTATGGATGTTAGCTCGGCTAGATTGCTGTATAAGTTTTAAATTCCAGACTTGCTTGTTGCTATGGACTGTTGCCTTCTCTTATGTCTTTTTCCTGTGGGACCATCTCAGTCCATGTAGTCTCATGAAATATTCATGGCTTCTGATGGAGTTCTTAGATGAATATATAATCTAATATCCATTTGGCAAGATTACTGGGTATAAGAAGTTGGCTATGAAAGAATCTGCTGTGGCCATTTCTTTGTTATAGGAAGTATTGGGGTAATATTCGTACAGCAGACCATCTTGTCCTTTTTCTCTTATTTTTGCAATCAATTTCCTACGCCATGACAGTGCTGCTTGCTTGGATTAATCAATATGAGGCTGTTGGTCAGACTTGTATCAGGCAATCTTTGTAGAGGCAGAAAACAGTTATCGTAATTGCCTTTGTAATTGCTTGATATACCGGTATAAATGAACATCATGTTCGAGTATATGATGCATTTGTAGGCCTATTTGGGATATAGTTCATATGCACGATGGCCTTTATTAACATGCTTGGTGCGCCAAATGCAATCATTAGTGATTTTTATCTATTGAAGCTTGTCTATTAAATATCTTGAGTGCTTACAAGTATATTCCTATAGGTTTGTATATTTGTATTGTACAACTCTAAATCCTGTTTCCAGAGCAGATTATATAGTGAGATAATTTTAAATTCAATTATAAGCTAGAGGTGCTATCATATTGATAAATTCGTACTGACTTGCTTAATTTTTAATTTTTTTTTTGCATTTTATTAAATATTGTCCACAAAAAAAAGTACTCGTTTTTGGAATTGCTTACTGCTTGTTAATTGCGACCCTTATTAAATTTTTTGAGTGCTTGTATTATTGTATACTGGTATATACTTTCAGTAGAGTCGCAGTTGCGGTTTAATTAATTTCCATATCATAGACCCTCCTAATTCAATTTGAGAAAAAAAAATCTCCTATCTTTAACATTTAATAATAATTAATGCATACCTCTAATAGTAGATATGCGAGTTCAGTCCTATCAGTATCTTATTTCTTCATCATTTTTTATACCACAGGAAATTAGTGTATATATTACACGTGTGCTCCATCACATTCCCTTAACAAAATATCATTATGCAAATATTAATTTTAGGCGAACAAGTTTTATACCGCAAGATACTTGAGCTCAACACAAAAAAATATATCATAAGCTTGCCAATTTAAATTAACTACAAACGAAGCAGAACCTTAATCTTTAAAAAAAAAAATTCTTCTAACCCTAATTACAAGCCAGCATATAATCTAATGATAATGGACATATGCACTAAACTAGATTACATTTAAACTTACTAACTTTTGAGGCTTAAGTTAACAAATTTAGTTAGTGGATGTCTGTAAAATACAGCCGTTTTTTATCCTTGGTTATTATACTCTTTGATTAACTACAACAAGCTGCCATGCAGAAAGAATGGTAGACTTACAGAGCTTTAGCGTGCAAATGCAGTTCAATGGAATTATTGAATATTTTTTTTGCATAATGCTTTTTGCATTAGTCTGCATATATATATATATATATATGTCAAAATTGAATAGATACGACTACCATAACCGCGTTTCTAAATAATGTATAAAAATGAAAATAGCTATTATGATGCACATCCGCTTTCAAAATAGACCAACTGTGGCAGCAAGTAGCTGTCAGGAAATATACAAATTGTTTTTTTGCTTCAGAATGTATTAGAACCATTCTTTACGAAGTTGCATTTGCTTTCCGCCTTTCAAATTATGCGTTATTACTGTTTTTGTTTAAGCCTAATTGCATGATGCTTTTTTTCTTCTTGTCTTTGAGCTGCTGCCTTGCAAACTGCAGTTTCACTCCTTCTGTAAGCATTACGAAACTTCAGTTTTCACCATTATCATAAATGCACTATGCAATTGTACGTACTTCATTTATTCGATTTACTTTAATAGAAACTGTGAGCTGTGCAGTATTAATGAATATCCTTGTCTAGCCTGTGTAAACTTGATTACAATCCCTAGGATGGACATTGATATTTTCTTGGCACTACTAGTAAAAACGCATGTGGCGCTGGCCTACCTATATAGAGCTAACAGAAATAAAACAGCATATTAAGGACTTAGGTTCAGTCCCTGATGCATTAGTACTTGCTCAAACAACTGTATCATAGTTGTTGTACAATGCATAGCAAATGTACACTCGTATTTGGACCTTTATTAATATTCTGTGTAGTATACCGTAGCAATTTCATTACTGTTTTATTTTCATCTTGATATGGGGCTTATGTATGCATTAATTGGTTGCCAAGAGGTTATTTCCTGCAAGCACAAAACTTAGTTTGGGCCCTAATGATATTAAACTTGCTAATTTATAAAGTATTCTTAAATTCGAAAATTCTGTTATTAAATTAGATACATCTTTAACTGGTCACGTTGAAAATAAGACTTTGTAAAACATGATTAAGATCCATTATCGACGTTCTCAGTACCATATACATGAGAGGATGATTCCATATAAATGATGTAAAATTGTATGAGACCTTTAATAATGTAACTACTAGATTACTTGTTCTATAAATTTTGGGTCAAGAAAAAGACCAATTTCGTCATATGTGAAAACCTCTTTAAGACTATTAAAGTCAATACTTTCCTGGAAGCAAAAATGAATGCTAAATTACCAGTAGTGAAGTCCAACTGAAAATCCTTCTATGGAACATCTTAGTGACTTTTAATGAAGAAGCTTTCCCGTCAGAACCATGTTAAATCTTCTTCCAAGTGACCAAATGAGATCCTCAAAAAGTTTCAGAGACCGCAAAAGGACAAAAAAATTAAATATGGTTTGAAATTAATCTAGTACAATTTTGATTATAGCACATTAAGCATTCGGGTTTTTTTATACAATGTAGAATTTATCAGATTCTTTAAAAAGAAATAAAAAAGAACAGATGTTATCGGTATTTTTAAGAAATTCTTTAGCATTATTTCCTTTTCGTGTGAATGGTATTTACATGAATTGCTAAATCCATGTAAAGGCTGTTTCACATATCCATGTTATCTACGTAGACATAGACATCGGAGGCAAAGTTGGGTTGATCCCAACATTGCAAACTGACGTCACACGTAAACTTTAATAGCGACATGTAATAAAACATGTGAATGTGAAAGAGCCTTAAACAATGTGACAAATGGAAAAAATCCCATGCTTTTTACTTCTTACTGTGCAAGTATTTGAAGTTGAAATGAAGTAAAAATTTGAATTCCTATTACTAGCTCGTAAATCCAATGCCAGATGTTGGCGAGCTTTTGGCACCATGAAATTTGTCATCCATGGCATCCATTCCTTGCCAGTGAATTCACATGATTGGCATATGCTATGAGCCTGGATTGTTTGATAAACTTGGAAATGCCTTGTCATTTAATTGATACAACTAACATATTTGGAGTAGAGACAATGCAAATCTAATAGTAGATTGTAAATAAATCATTATTGTTCAAAGGTTCATTTTTATTATTAATGCCATGCAATATTTATCTCCATTTTAAGCAATCAGCTTTTTTAATAGTCCTACCTATTGAATGCAATTTGTTTCTTTTCTCTTCATACAACTAAGTACCATTGATTATTATACTTATATTGTCAATTGTATGTATTTCAGATGTTCTTAATGGATATAATGGAACCATTTTTGCATATGGGCAGACATCCAGTGGAAAGACTCACACTATGGAGGTAAGCATATGGGCATAGGCTGGGTAAAATATGCTTGTGTATGATATTAAATTTTGCTAGTATTTGTATTAACTTCTACTGACTAAAGCAAATTACTTTTTTTAAATCCTTATAGTTTTAAGTACAATATTTTTACTCCTTTTTAGTGGCATGCCAAAAAGCTAAGTAGCAATTGAGTGTTTCTAAAAATCTCTTTTAATAATGAGTTTAAAACAGTAGTTACTCTTTGCTCACTCGGGGAAAGTGGAAATTGATTTGTAGAGCCTAAAAATAATCGATTACTGGGATAATACCTTTATATAGTTTCTGAGCGATGTTGTGGCTCCCAGGTGGGATTTCACTGGAAGGCCAGCTAAACCATATGAGAATAAATGCAATCCCATGATGAAAACGGTTACCTTATTGATCTAACTTCCAAATTGATATTTATCTGTGATGCCTGAATTCTATTAAGTGTAGCTTTCCGCTACAATTGACTCATTGGAAAAGGCTTTGTTGGCTGGCAGATTGTGTCAGTTTATTGCAGCTGTGCCGGGTGCCACATAAATATTGAAATTAAATCCTTAAATGTGCTTTTTTGAAACGTGCAGTTTTACATGTGTGTCCAGTTACTTTATTATTTGAATCTGTGTTTTCAGCAGGCCTTGAAACGTGGAAAATGTATTTTTGTTTATAAATTTGCAGAATCTGTTTAAATTCTGCACCAACAAGTACAGTAATTTATTGCTTAATTTGTTTACTAGGGAGTTATTGGGGATACGATGGCACAGGGTATTATTCCTCGAATCGTGTCGGACATTTTTAATTACATCTATTCCATGGATGAAAATCTCGAATTTCACATCAAAGTAGGTGTCATCTGTAAATGCACTATTTGGCAAATCTACTTTAATATTATTGTAGATGATTTTATTAAGTATTGCATATTTTAAACTTTTTTAGGTTTCATATTTTGAGATTTATTTGGATAAAATTAGAGACTTGCTTGATGGTATGTTGCTGTTATATTTTCTCCCTTTTTTTGATTAATTAGCTTGGCTTGAAAAAAATTATAGAATTTAAATGTTTCCGTCGTTGAATAAAACGACTATATATGCCCAGTCCTTATCATAGTTGCACATTTTCGCCAAATTTGGAATTTTCCGTGTGTTCAGACAATGCAATATAATTTTAATTTATTACAGTGTCCAAAACTAATTTATCTGTTCACGAGGACAAGAATAGAGTTACATATGTTAAAGTGAGTTTGGTTTCCCTTTTTTTATCCAGAAATTAACGTGACCAAAAATTAATTTAGATGATGATACAATAATTTATTAAACCATTTAAGGGTGCTACGGAAAGGTTCGTATCTAGTCCCGAGGAAGTCTTAGATGTAATTGAAGAAGGCAAAGCTAATCGACACATAGCCGTGACGAGTAAGTGATGTTGTACGATTTCCAATGTTGTTAGTTTTCCGTGGCTTTCTTCTTCTAACGGGGAATATTTTGTGCAGATATGAATGAACATAGTTCAAGAAGTCATAGTGTCTTCCTTATAAATGTGAAGCAAGAACATCTAGAGAACCAGAAAAAGCTTAGTGGAAAACTATATTTAGTCGATTTAGCTGGAAGTGAAAAGGTAATTTAAGAAACTCTTGTTATGTACAGTATCTTAGTTGAAAGTAATAGAAATTTCCTTCAGATGCGATTGAAAATCATTTGATTTTTGTTTAGGTTAGCAAAACTGGAGCAGAAGGTATGGTTTTGGATGAGGCTAAAAACATCAACAAGTCTTTATCAGCTTTAGGGAATGTAATTTCTGCGCTGGCGGATGGCACTGTGAGTTCTTTTCTCTGCATATATCAACCCTGTGTGCAATTTTGTCTAAATCACGTTTTTTTCCTTTACAGAAAAGCCATGTTCCATACCGAGACAGTAAACTTACACGTATCCTTCAAGAGTCACTAGGTGGTAATGCCCGGACAACGATTATTATATGCTGCTCACCCGCATCCTATAACGAATCTGAATCAAAATCAACCTTAGAATTTGGAAAAAGGTTTCCATTTCACTTGTTCATGTTAAAGCTTCACCGTTACATAGAAACTGGAATTTTAATAAACTGTTTTGTGGATTCGTAGAGCTAAGACTATCAAGAACACTGTGACCGTGAATGAGGAATTAACGGCTGAGGAATGGAAGCGCAGGTACGAGAAAGAGAAGGAGAAGGTTGCTCGACTTAAAGGACAGCTGGCACGTGCCGAGTCCGAGTTGTCTCGCTGGCGGAAAGGTGATTTCTATTATGATTAAAGTTTAACTTTCCAAATCTGAAGATTAAATTTTGCTTAATATTTGTATTGAAATGATTACCATTCCAGGAGAGGCTGTGTCTACTGAGGAACAAGTTAATCTCAACGACACCGAGGCAATCACACCTAGCCAGAGTGTCATTGAAATTATTCCTACTGCTGTTATGCAAACCGTTTCGGCCGAACCTGTGTCCAACGAGGAAAGGCAGAAATTCGAAGGAGAAAGGGCTCGCTTGTATGCACAATTAGATGAAAAGGACGAAGAAATCAACCAGCAGTCTCAACTGATTGAAAAAATGAAAGAGCAAATGCTTGAACAAGAAGAGGTACCAAATGCATTTTACATGCATTTTTACTACCCAGAATTTGTTTTAGAAATAATTATTTGGAAGGCATTAAGTTATTTAGTCCTTGAAAAACTTTTAAAATTAATTTTAAAAACGTAATAACATTTTTAATGCCGTTTTAGTTGATTACCGCAACACGGCGTGATTATGAGGTTTTGCAGCAAGAGATGACGCGCATCCAGCAAGAAAATGAATCTGCAAAAGAGGAGGTTAAGGAAGTGTTGCAAGCTTTGGAAGAGCTTGCTGTAAATTATGACCAAAAATCTCAAGAGGCTGAAAGCAAAAGCAAAGAATGTGAAACTATTGGAGAAGAACTTTCTCAGAAAGCATCTCTACTTAGTTCTGCTCAAAGTGAGCTGCAATCTGTGCGCGACAGCACGCAGCACCAGAGGAAGCGGGTCACAGAAATGCTTACTAACTTACTAAAAGATTTGGGAGAAATTGGGGTGGTTCTCGGCAGTAATACAGTAGACATGAAGGTAGCGTGGCCTTCCTGAAGCAGTCTTTTGTTATTCACGACAAGTATGAATGGTTCACCCATTGTATTCGTATGATTTCAGCCGTCAGCTGATGTGAATGGCAAAATCGAAGAGGAATTCACGGTGGCGCGGTTGTACATTAGTAAAATGAAATCCGAAATCAAAGCACTGGCCCAACGCTGCCAGAATTTGGAGACATTCCAACAGGACTCCAATAAGAAAATTGAAGAAAGTGAAAAGGAATTATCTGACTGCAAATTGCTTATTAGCCAGGTGGAGATACTAATGACCTAAAATGGGAATACATATTGTTCAATGCTGGTCTCAATAATACTTTTTTTTATTAAATAGCACGAGGCAAAGATGAAGACTTTGGCTGAATCTATGCGTGATGTGGAGAATAAGAAACGAAGCTTGGAGGAGTCTGTTGATTCTTTGAATGAGGAATGCGCCAAACTAAAAGCTGCTGGTCAGTACAAGCTAAATGAATTGTTCTCTAGTACTTATCTTATCCCTCTTTTAAGTTTTTGTAATTACTATTATTGAGAAACATTGTGTAGTTATTTCATACGAAAAAAGAGAAAATAATTTGTACTTTTATAATTAACTGTAAGGCTTTCAGGTGCGCATTTTAATTGGTTAATACTTGGTTATACCTCGTATAATCTTTAGAAAAAAAATTCTGTTTCTTGTTTTCGAAAGGATACAATTTGTTATGCAAATTAATAATTATGTAATTTGCGCGCGGAACAAAGATTCGATACTTGAATCTCAAGCCGATAATTATGTAATGTGGACAGCTTTCTGCAAATTTAGCATTTGACATAACCACTTTTTATTCTGTAGCGCTAAATGGATTGGAAGCTACCTTGAAAGGTATTTTATGTTATGCTATGCAGGGTATCTACCTGTATTATGCCCGATATTTTGCTCACTGCTTGATTATTTTAGACATTTTCTTATGTTGAAGAGTGTCACATCACAACTATTATTTAAATGGTTATTTTTTTGTTTGTTAAATTTTAAGTTATTTATTTGTTGTTGTAAATTAATTCCTTAACCCTTATTTAGAGAATTTATATTTGTTGCACATTTTAATAATTATTAGAAATGCCCTGATCTGAACAGAAGCCGATACTGAGTGAAAGGTTATTTAAAAATGCCTTAAAATTTTGCAGAGCAAATGCATCGTATGGCATCCCAAGAAAAGGAAAGCGAGAAAGAACAAGCTAATAAAATTAAGGAAGCTCTTGAAGAACAGATTGAGAAACACAGAGAGGCGCACCAGAAGCAATTGGCTGCTCTTCGTGATGAAATCGCAGAAAAGCAAATGCTAATTGATGATCTAAGAGAGTACGTCTTTAAAAAAATTACTCCACCGATCATTTTTTTTCAAATTCCTCACAATCACTGGAGTTTTCATTATTGCTCGTTCTCGTAGTAAAAACCAAGAATTGTCATTAGCGCAAGAGCGCCTTCAACAAGACTACGAAAAACTCAAGCAGGAGGAGCACGAAAAGAGTGCAAGATTACACGAACTTCAGTAAGAGCATTATATTTTATTCTAGAATAAAGTTATGCTGTAAGTATTTTTATTCAGATTGAAACATATTTTTACTTTAAAGATTGCTGAGCGATCGCAGAGAGCAAGCACACCAAGATCTCAAGGGTTTGGAGGAAACAGTAGCCAAGGAATTGCAAACCCTGCATAACCTTCGTCGCTTATTCGTTCAGGATATTCAAAGCCGAGTCAAGAAAGTGTGTACAGATATTTAGGTTGATAATTGAAATACATTGTACTTAATTCTACAGACCCGTACTCATTTTCCCATTACTAGTCTGTGAGTGGCGATGACTCCGAGGATACAGGTGGAAGTCTGGCCCAGAAACAAAAGATTTCCTTCTTGGAGAATAATTTAGATCAGTTAACCAAAGTCCACAAGCAGGTGCGTTGAAGTGTAAAACTGATTTTTCCCGGCTCAGTCAGTTTTAATAATCGTTATCTCATGATGCTCCCCTCAGTTGGTGAGGGATAATGCCGATCTTCGTTGTGAGTTGCCCAAGCTGGAAAAACGGTTACGAGCTACCATGGAAAGGGTGAAATCTTTAGAAGTTGCACTTAAAGATGCGAAAGAAGGAGCAATGAGGGATAGAAAAAGGTATCAGTATTTTGTCCAGTAATAGTGAGAAAAATTGCATTATTCCTCTTGTGCTGTTTGGTGAATGTTTTTTTTATTTCGTTTTAAAAGATACCAGTATGAAGTGGATCGTATCAAAGAAGCCGTTCGCCAGAAAAATCTTGCACGGCGAGGACACATGGCACAGATCGGTAATAAAATAGTTTCTATATTAATTTCTTAATTGCAGGTAGTCGTGTTGAAATCTTAGGTTTGTGATTGTTTTTCTAGCTAAGCCAATTCGTCCTGGACAACATCACAATCCTGGGCAGACAGCTATTCGTGGTGGTATGATAAATAATCCTGAAAGAATGTAAGTGGAGAAAATTTGGCTACTAAAATGAATGGTCTATAATGAATTTGTTTATTCATGAAATATTCCAAAATACGTTGGAGAAAAGTTAGCATTTGATATCTTTTTTTTAATGTAGACATCCTGTTGCCATCCGTGGTGGCCACCGAGATGCGGAGTAAAGTGCTAACTTATAATAATAAGAATTCAGGTCCCCTAAAGGTAAGCGATGAAAATTCTGTAAAGAAATATTGTAGTACTTTAAGGGTTGGGCAAATTTGTGTTAAGAAAAAGCATAAAAACCAAATAAAAAGTGTTCAAATTGTTTACATTAATTTACTAAAAGATGCTTACAAAATTTAAGTGGCATGGTTGTGGTTAGTTTGCAATTAAGTAATTAAAATTATGTACATGTATCTTCTTCAAACGACCTGCTTAATCTGGTCAGATCGTATTATAAAATGCCTTGTATATAATTTATATACATACGCAGATAATCCTTTGCATGTCAAAAACCTATCACTCGTTTGCTTAAGAATTAATTTTGCACTTAAAGGGGAAGATCACAATAATATTTTGTACTTTTTAACAATGGGGAAAATACATTTCCAACAATTTCACAACCATGTTCTGTCTAGTTATTTAATAAATACTTAAATAAAAAGTAAATGCACAAAAAGAAGTTTGCTGTGGAGCTGTCAGGAGGCAGTGCCTTCAATCATACATGCGAACATCCCTAAGTTTTTTTTCCCAGTGCATTCCATCGATATTTCCTCAAGTTTAAACGTACAAGTCACTGCTAAACTGATTCCAAAGCAGATAAAGCATGCAAATGGAACATACTTATCATTTGGTTCCTTGATTGGCTCGAGCTGATAAAGAAAAAGTCACGTGTATGCATGAAGTATTGCATATACATGCGCAGATACGCATACAAAAGATATAATTTACATAACATGTAATTTAATTGCCCAACCCTAAGTAGTTTACAAATAAAATACTGAATAACTTTGCTCCCCTATCTTTTCAGACCACGTTGGTGTGCACCATGATGCCAACAGCCTCCATCATTTCTCTACCACTTCACTGGCTAGGGTTTCATTTTCTTCTTCCCAGTATGTGTGAAAGCGAAGAATATAATGTGCACGGCTAAGTTATTTTCTTGTGATATTCAAAGGTCCTCCTGTCCTTTATAAAACCAGGTTTGTTGCATCGCGCTGCTAAAATGGCGTCGCTGTCGCTATATAATGTGCACTCTTTTATTGTCTGTAGGCACAATGTGTGTGTTTTGACTCTTTTATATCCATGAGCTTGACGGAGATTTTCTTTGACATGTTTGAATGACGTAGTGACGACGGTATCAAGTTTGGACCGTTGTTGAAAAGTTCACTAATCTGTTATTTAGCACTATTTTATTAGTGCGGTTAGCATTACATGTGGTTCCGTGTTAAGGCAAATTGACTTAAGTTTAAATTCATTATATGATATTTATTGGAAAAATTATATTAATTCTAATTTATTTTGTTACTTTAAAACCCCTTTCAACAATTTATTAGTCCTTCATATCAGCTTCCCCACTTTCTTTGCTTAGCTGTTATTTGATTGACAACTGTCTGCCGTGTTAGATATTGCGATTTGCTGATGGGCTGTAATTTCCCTACACTCGCCTGAATATCCATGAGGATATACGAGGTGCACGTGCCATGGAATCGTGACCGAGGTTTTCTGTATCGCTGAGGTATTCTCGCCAGAATCGAGATATAACCCTCAGTTGTTATTGACCTTTGAATGGCGTTTCGTGCAAGTATTAATTTAATGCAAAATTGTCCTGGGCTTTTGATTGTCCATAGACCTCTTTTCACTAGTACTCCCACTATCTACAAGCAAATCATATGTCCTTAAAGGACACCCTCTTACTCCGTTTTTTGTTACAATATCATTTCCACTCCACCTTGCTGTCACGTCACGAAAATGAAAATGAGTTGAATGTGGCACCTGAGAAATTTAATTCTTAAAGTTTTCTAAAATGTTAGTTTCTCAATTTAAAATGTAAGCCAAAATGATATTAATATTGGCGATTATGAGAAATCTAAAGAAGTTTTGGGGTGACCTCACATTGACTGTGGCCACTTCTTCTCCCCAATGTTATGCAACAACTTGTTGACCCTTACATAGCCTTCTAGATTATACATGACCTAACCGTAGGGGCAATGCCTTTGGTAGAGACACCATAATTGTGATCTTTGATCATTGAGAAATTCGTGCTAGAAGGATGCTTATCATTGTTCTTTTTTATTACTTTCTATAAGACAATGGAATAATCTTCCTAAAAATAGTTCAAGATTGTTAGGAATTCAATTTAACAATGATGTTTAAGTTACAACTGTATGCCGTGGGAGTATCCTCCTGATTGTGGGATAACCCTCTACCAAATGGCATCATGATATGCTGATCATAGGGTACTGAGTTGAATTGAATTGATCGCGGCTGCAGATCGCTCTTCAAGATTGGGTGGGGTGACGCTTCTAGAAGGGGCCCATCCACAGATCATGAGCCCAAATTTTGAAAAAAATGTTTGTAAAAAGTATTTAAGGGGTGTATAAGTTCGTACATTTCTGAATATGACGTTGAGATAAATGATACAAATTTACTTGTTAATAAATTTCAGCATGCGATTCAACGTGAATAATGTCAATACGCTAGCTAACTGAGCCAGATGAGCTAGCATGAGCCAATGAGGAATTAGTAATTTCGAATGTTTTGGATGCAAGCTTTCAAAAGGACCCAAAAGTTTAGGCTTTTATAACAAGACCCTTTATTCTTGATATCATGACAAAATCCATAAGGTTAGGACCATTAGACCATGTATATGTATAACCTAAGAGGCTATGACCCTTATCTGTAACCTCTCACTGCGTGACATAATTTATGAACTCTCCAATAGATCACTTTTAGTTCACTTTTGAAAGGGGTCTACTCTGTTCTTACACGCATATATCCCTTACATTTTATTGCCTTTTCAAAACACTAAATGAAAGAAATATGTATGATATGTCCACTTGTCTCAGCATACACCCACGTGTAATGCATTAGTCGCAACATTTAATTATTTCTCGATATAAGAACAAATCTTTGTTGAGATTATCTACACTGCTTAAGGCGATTTCAAGACATGCCAATGGTTTGTCCCTTGTTACTCTTTGAGCAGTGTGCACACGCTCCCTAAAGCATATATTTCAGCTGTATGTTTGTGTTCCTATTCCCCTTTGATGTTATGTCCTAATCCTTTAGTATAAATGCATTCCTCAGTCATTGTGCGATAGAATTTATCTCACAAACTCTTTTGATGCAATTCAGTTGATTTATAGACAAACAAGATAAATAATACTGAATCTGACTTTTAATATATTTATGTGGCAAGCAGGATTTATGCAGTTTATGACGTTAAATGGCGATTTTTAGACAGGTCTAGTGCAGAATCAAGTACATCACTTTAGTTTTCTTTTCAATACCACCAAGTTAGTTGGGATTATTAATCAGTCTTAGCTGCAGCATATCTTTGGGATAAATGCATAGCCAAATAATAATTTTGCATAGTTTGGCATTGATCTGTTGCTATGGGCTAGTGATTAAGTCCAATTAATAGGCCTAAGGCAGAGTGGTAAAGTGGCTTTTTATTTATTTATTTTATTATTATTATTATTTTTTTTTGCTCAATGCTAATTTTAGTGGAGCTGTGCCACGATCCACGGAATCGGCAATTGTCAGCAGAAGTTTAGAGTCAAAACTTTTAGATTCTGCTTTTTGGAACCAAATTTTAATGAATTCCGTAATGAAGGAAAGCTCAAGTAATTTTACAGCATCTAACATATATTCCATTACATAAAGAATGAAATTGATCAGAACTGTAATGGAATGAAAAGTAAATATTTGTACACTTTTTGACTGCTTAACATGCATTTCCTTGAAAACTTGCTAAAACTGGCTATTTTTAAAACGTTTTGCAAAATTGATCTTGTGGCCTTAGTATCAAGGCTCATTTAGACTGGTGAGAATATTGGTTTGCAAGCAACTGAAGCAATTATTTTGCAATCAAATGTTGCCCTGTCTCATACCAGTTGGACACACTTAGTAGGGTATTGATGTATGGAATTAAGATACTGGTATGCAGTATATTTTCTTGCAAGTTTCCAATTTCTTTTGACATATTTGTAAATACCTTCATTTCGCTTATGTTGGCTTCACATCAGTCTAAAAGAGTCCACAAATTTATATATTGTTCTTAAAGATACATTCTAATTGCAAAGTGTTTGTTCCTAATGGGGCTCAATACACGTGCAAATTACTTTTGATTTGCTGAAATGGGTACGAGCAATTCATGAGTAGAGTGCATCTTTAATTGATCGTCAACACAAATTAGACCTGATAAATGATGTGGCAGCCGTTTGAGAGTCCAATATGCCGTTTGTTGGCTATTGCCCACATTTACTTTCTTGCAGCTGCTTGCATGGAAATGGCATTTATTTGTGCATTTCAAACATAGTATACTTCTTATGATAAGAATTTTTTGTTGTTAAATCAGTTGATCTCTGGTTCTAACAGAGCTTAAGTTATTTGAAACGTTTGTGTTATAATGCGTTTGATTTATCAAGCTGTTTTTTTCTTGCATTTCGATGCATCTGCTTCGCTGTTGACTTAAGTGCCCAAAATTATGGTTTAAGATCTGGCAATACAAGATTGTCGCGTAGTTTCAATTCATTTAGTTGATAGCAGAGGCGTAGGCATAGCGTAGTTATTTGGGGTATAGTAGTATTTATTAGACTCTGCTTATATCGTTGCATATAAATAAGTGTTGCTAAGTATATGTGTCTCATTTTTACATGAAAACCGCAATTCCAACTGACGAATTTTTGCAAGCTTCATGTTGGTGTTGCTGTACCGTGTATCGCACAACAATTTTCTAAGTTAGTATGTATAATACAGTACATAATTTAGCAGTCCCATGTTTAGCTTGCTACATTCCTATAAATTTATGCAGCAATGGCTAATTTCTTTTCCATCACTACTTTAATTCAACTTGCAGACAGTAGTTGGCTAGATGTCTCGGGACCTGTGGCATGAATAGCATGCATTGCCTTATCACTTTTTTCCTTTATACGGTCTTTTTCTTCTGCTCTTCATCGCATACTCTTGTACTTTAGGTAGCCCAAAGTCTTTGTTTTTGTCTAATTTTTCTTTTGATAAGAGCAGATAAGAAAGTGAATCGTAAAAATATTGAACAGTTATGGCCCGCTTCTGTTAGATTAGATTTGCATGATTTGAAAAGATGCGGCAAAAAGCCTTTAATTAAAAGCCACTTTTATTATAAAGTAATATCCGAAGGACAAACTAGGCAGCTTATTCATATTGAATGTATTTCAAATATGAAATAAGTAAACTGCTTGTATATATATATATTAAGTTATGCTGCGCCTCTGCTATTTTCCTAGCATGAGACTCTTTCTATTTCCTATGTAGATGATTGTAGTTCTACGTTTTTACATTGTAATAGAGGAAGGCTGAATTTGGAAATGTCCCATCCTAGTTTAATTGATGAGTGAACTTGTTGTTTTACCGTTACGGTACTTTAAATTTTTGGTGCAATGTTTTCTCCATTGCTTTACCAATAATGTAGCGGGAGGCTTTTTAATTAAACTCTAGCCATCATTAAAAGCATGTGGACTTAAAACTTTTTTCACAGACTAAATCATGAGTTCTCATTACGTCCGATCATGTTTAAATTACTCTTTGTCGTATTTATGCAGTGTGCATCACATTATGTCTAAATTGAACGCTTCAGCTACTTGTGCTGTATTATTGATCTTAATAAAGTCACTGAAATCTGATAAAATTAATGGGTGTAACTATTATTACATTTATGACCTTGCCCAAGTAGTTTAGCTATAGTTGAGCATTAGTAGGCCTACAGTCTCTAAGTAGCATAATAACCGGTAGTCGGGGTAGTGTAATTAACTAGTGAATGGAGATGGGGTTTAGAACAGTTTTGGGGCCCCACCCTTTTCGGATTTCTGAATGTGCTACTGCAATTACACAATGTATATGGAATATGCAGTTGTAGTAATGCCATTAGGAGTAAGACCGAGCATAGATGCATTTTTATCATACTGGTTTTAATGTGCAAATTAATGCATTGTGTGTTCCGACTCTTGCAAAAATTATTTTTTTTGTTTGTAAGCAAGTGCTCAGTCACTATGTATATTGTAGGGTTCCCAGACTTTTGACTCTCACTGTATCAGTTTGCAATTTTATGAATTCCTTGTAATTCAAAACGATTTTTTTTTTCACTGGCAAAATGGCTTAGAACAGTATCTGGGCAGATACAGTTGAAATAAATGGAGTAGATTGGGAGCCTTCAATTGTTTCTATGCAAGACTGGTAATGATTAGCAATTGAATCTTATCACACTTGCAAACAATAACAAACACTGCATTTGCTATCTCTAAACTGAAATTACCGATTGTTACACAAGGTTACGGTTGTTACCTGGTAGTTTATCCTTGTGATTCTTTTTATGCGCCCCTATATTGTTTACTACTAGTTTTATGATAATCTCATGATAAAATTTTCAAAAAAATTTAATTAGTGTGAGGGAATGAATTAAAATTGGTAACTAGTATGGAATTTTATAAGAAAAGGGGTTATCGAAGTAGATCAACCTAAATACAATTTACCAGTGGATAATATTATGAGAAAACATGCATTTTTCAAAATTTCACAGCCATGTTCTGCCTAGTTATTTAATAAAAGAATAAACTTCAAAATGTTTAATTGAGCAGCTTTATGACATCTTTTACAGCACCACAGAAAACTCCATTTAGTGTATTTAATTTTATTTTTATTAAATTCCTAGACAGAACAATTTTGGGGAATGCATTTTTTCTCCACTATATTGTCTGTTGGTAAAAAGTAATTTGAGGGTACCTTGTAAGCTAGGTATTATATTGTTTTAGTACAAAAGTGTGCCTTTATCAAATCACTTGCTAATTATAGCTTTACTATTTTGAGGTTATTAATCACGGTGCTTCCAAAAGTAGTTTGGATATGCTTGAAGAGGGTCCCTGATATGACATAAGTACCATATCTTAGCTATCAAATATAAATTTATAAACTGTTGTTCATATTTTATTAGTAAACCAACTTTGATATATTTAACAGCTCCTAAATTATAGGCTATCATGTGGACGATTTTATTGCCTTTGGCTGCATGTCTGTCATATGCATCAGGTATTCCATACATAATCTTTATATTTTGTTGTAATTTTAAAAAAATTCAAATTTGAATAATATTGTCTCCTGATTTTCCTATTATGTATATAGCATTGCACAGCTGTCAAGATCCAGCTCCATACTATGGAACTTACATCATGAATGATCGAGCTTACCCGTGTGATGATGGAACTACTGCTCAGTGTGTATCTGCAGTCTTCACTCTGTGTGATGCTCCTTACACTGGTAGTTGGGTGCGGGGAGAGAAAGTACGTTTGGTTGTTTACTAAAATATTTCTTGTGAAATGTTCATGGAAAAATGTCATCCAGATTTTAATATTAAGTCTCCGTGCTCATAGCATATTATTCCCTGTCCGTACCGTAAAAAAATAAACTGCAGCCTAAAGGAACACCGATCTGATGAAATTTTTGTTCCAAAATGGGACTTAATATTGATTAACCAAATTGTTTGGCACATACATAGTGGCTAAAATTTCTTTAAGAAAGTGGACCTTAAAATAGCTTAGGAAAAAATATTTCAGCAGAAAGGAAATGTAATGTATTACAGAAGTCATAATTTAGTTATGTATAATAATTATGCAGTTTAATGGCAGTAATATATTAATAACTCAACATTAATATTGTAGTAACCCTATAATATTTCTGGTAATTAATTTGACTGAAATATATCTATGGCTGTATGCATTACTTTATGCTCCATTGCATTTTATTTTATTCATATTTACATCCCAAATTTACTCATGCAGATACTAACAATGCAGCCCACAACGCCATTTCTTAAGTATATTATTTTAGATGTTCCATGTAATTTTTTTTTGTCTGCAGGTAAATGATTTCTGCGACAGCATACCAGGATACACTGCAATTGGTAGTTTCAGTGGACCCGATGCCACTTATGATGGCAATGCAGGGCATGCCGGAATATTTCTGTACTGTGAAAGTGATGGCAGCATTCATGTAAGTCATCATTTAATTAGCATGTCTGTTGTGGGATATAGATACTAAAATATTTACTAATTCAAGGTGGCCGATCAATGGTGTGGGCAGGTGATGCATGAAAGAACTTTAGCGAAAGACTGCACTTCTTCTAGCCCTTATTCTAATTGTGCTGACTACTTTTACACCATCGAATGGTAGACATAAGCTGATTTTAATTTTAAGTCACAAAGTTGTGGTCAATTATTAAACTCATAAGAATTTTGGTTTATATGCTTATTTTGCATTTTGTTTAATTATTGGATAACAGTTCAGATTTATTAGGTCAGTCTGTGGGAATAACCTACACGAAATGACCATAACACGGCGCTAGCTATAAATCACGAGACAAAATTAAAATGTCCAACCCACTCGCCCAAAAAAAAAAAATAAAACAAGATAAATAATTGTAAGAAAAGTTTAATAACATAATACCAGTAATGTAAATAAGACTTACAGAATCAAATGTACTTCATTTCTAATCACAACTTGTCTTGTATTATTAAGTGATGGGAATTGGTTAAAGAGAAACAATTGGTAATTGTCCTCCTAATTTTGTTATTTTTTAACACATTTGTTTCCGTTTGATCAGTTGGGCAATTGTTGCATATATGTTTTATATGGGTTTGTCCGAATTACCATACAACTAACAGATCCAAAGTGTAAGGTCAAATTATAAATTTTAAAACTGTTATAGCAGCATTCGGAATTCTCATCTTTTGCTGATGCTGCAAACATCTAACAATGCAGCCATGAAATTGACTTTTTATATAAATAATTACAAATATAAAATGTCAGGTGAGAACACTCGAGTAGGTATTCAACTTTCTTAACCAAACTGGAGGGGGGAAAATGCAACTCATTCGAGATCTGGCAAATCTTCGTCGTCACTGTCTTCACTTTTATCCTGAAAGAATATGCGTTTGGTTATTAAATATAATATTAGGCATATTTGCACTTAGAAATGCTGCTGAATACTTACAAGATCACCTAAATCTTTGTCTCCCGTGTCTCCAATGCCGCCCATTTGTTTGAACATCTTTGAAAATAAATAAATTAAATGTAAATAATCCAACCAAAAAAAAAACACTTTAAAATTTAGTAAATAGCACTCACATCTTCTAAATCCTGGTTACCACCAGTTTCCTCGTCCGAATCATCTTCATCTCTCCATTTATCAAAATCTACTTTCAGCCAATGATACTATAAAAAAAATTATTCAAATGTCAGTCTTGGGTTTTATGAACTATAGAATAATACCCATGATTAACAAGTTAGCCACCTTTTTGTCTTCTTTCATTAACCTTTTCCAAAATGGACCTTCGTCTTTCTTTTTTAAAATGAATTCAACCAATCGATCTCTGGCTACATATTTTGAGTCCTATAGATAAAATGTTCTTGTATTTTCTATTTTTTTTTTTACCTAAAAAGCAATATATTCTTTTACATGTATGGCCAAACACTTGCCTCTGGTATTATATCTTGATATAAATTTATTGTGACTTCATATTCTTTTTGGTCTACTCCACCTTTGGACCTACGGTAAAATATTTAAGTTTTAATTATGCATAGATAAGAATATGCGGATAAGATTTTGGCAAAGCTATTTTACCAACCTAAAATACAATTTGTCTGCATCTAGTTTGATAGTGGGATTTTTACAGTCTTCGAGACAAACACTGATGTACACTAAACTTTTGCGTTGTGCCCATTGAATGGGAGGTGGAATTAATCTATAACAAAAACAAAAATCAACTTCCAAAATCATCATACATTTTTACTACTTAGTTGGGATTCGGGCAGCCTTGAGGGCACACCTCTTTTGTCATGCTTAGGCCTAGGGAGTTAACCCTTTGTATTCAAGAAAAAATATCCTTATATTTTATTATTTTATTGCAAGTTTTCGGCAAGCATCTGGGTAAGCCGTGAGAAATGCAAAGAACTGTTTGTTACTTAATTGCTACGTCATAAATGCTTTTAAAAATAGCAAAATTCTGGAAATCTCGGATTTGTCGATTACGAGGTGGCGCTAGCTGACCAATGATATTGAAGAAGTACGGCAATTTCCATTGTCGTTATTCAAACACGATATTATAATTGGCTATTTTAACATAATTTATGACTCGCAAGTACAGTTCAACGATAAACTTTGACTTAATCATTGCCTGAAATCATTTAAAAAGGACAAAACTTACTGTGATGAGTCTGGCATTTTCGACGCGTTACTAAAAGTCTCCGATGCTCCGATAAACCATGTGTTGTTTCAATTTGTGGTCCCGCAGTCAATTATGTTTTGATAAAAATAAGAAGTATTATTATTCTAAATGCTTTTTTAATTTTATATAATTATGGAAAGCATTTAAAATTAAACTTTACTTTTATGGACTTTTATAATATGTACGTTAAGTGAGGAGAATCCTCCATCTATGCACCAATCAGATACCTCATTTTGCTGATAGTGTTATAAAGGCGGGTTATTTCAAAGGTAAGGTGAGTACAGTATGTGTATTTATGGCCTGTGTGCTAACAGAGAATGTTGTTTTATCATCTCTGGTGCTAACTGTAAACTTATTTCCCCGCCCATCCCCCAATTCCCGAAAAATTTTCTTCCGGCGCCCAAAATATTTAAAATATGTACATAATTTTGCTGGGGAGTAAGGCAAACGCATGTTAAAAGGGAGAGCAGCTTCTCTGAGTTACTGGGCGGCAATTTTTGTTGGCTAAGGGGGGGGGGGTGACAATTATATATCCTTCTCCTCCCCCCCCCCCGCGTATACCCACTGGAATAAGCACGTAAAATTACATAAATAATCAACTGTATAGGCTACAAATATTTCCTCAATTAATTTCTGCAGAACTCCAACAATGATTGCAACGTTATTTATATCGTAGTCAGCCTATTGGATTGTAGAGATTTTTGTGAAACAATACTATAGATAAATTACAATTTATTGAATTGAATGTAATTTTACTGCACGTATTTTCATAAAACATTTACAAAATTTTTTTTTGTCCCAGAAAATTCATTGAATGGCAAAAAATCCATGGGCGCCGCCAGAAAATTTTCCAAGGGGGAGGGGTATGGGGGGGACAACGCCCGATATATTTACAAGTGATGTGCTACTTTGTTAGAAACATGTGCTTCCTGGGGGGGTGCACTGATTACTCCTGGGAGGGGCTACTGCCCCCCTTTGCCTCCCCTCCCTCCCTCTGCTCCCAGCGCCCAAGGCCAATTACTCTGGTAAAAGTATTCAAACGTTTGGGTGCTAAATTGACTTTTTGCCAGCCGGTTTTGTGTGAAATTTTTGATTTACCTGTTGATGTGGGCCATAGTGGCTATGGTGTAAGTATGCCAATGCATGGCATAAGAAAATCGGCCTGTAAAAAGTTGATTTCGTCACACGGGTAAAAAACTGCACGTACCGGTCTAGCCATGCATGGCCTAGCCGCCAGGTGGTTTCGTAGGAAAAAATAATACAATCGAATGGCAGTGTGAAACCTGATTTTGAAATGAGAAGGCGCCTACTTGTTGTGTGGATCTTTATCAACCATTGTTGTTCCTCGTACTAAAGTGCTACGTATTCCAATATCCACCGGGATTTAACGTTTATTGATTGATTGATTGATTTGACTTTATAACAGAGTACGGGATCTGTTCTTTTTACCAACTTACTGTAGGCCTATATATGTATAATATACATATGGAATTGTACTAATGTCTGTCAACATGTCATCGTTTAGGGATTCATTTTGGGTAAGCAAATACATTATAAATATCGTTACATTTGATCCAAGTTTAGCCTACCAGCTAAAATTGATTTTAACATTATGATGAAGGGGGTTAATTACTTGTAAACAACGCATCGACTGGCACAAAATCAAACCCCAAGGTCAAATTTTAAGCCGGTAGCATTTTAATTTGGAAGTGCAATAATTAGAATCTTTTCTTTAAAATGGACCAAAAAGTATAATTTGGCCAATTAGTACTAGACCTAAACGTGAACTTGGTCTATAAATAAACTCGTGTGGATTTATAGAGCACTGGACTGACTTGTTATGGACATGGAACTCTATTTGTTTGTGTTTGTCCTATTTTTGTTTCTTTTCGCAAATTATATGGGACATAATTAAACTAATTAGGCCTACTTTAAATGGAGTTGCGTTTGCATTTCTTATTTGATATTGCGTTAATTGTTCATGTCTTATAGAAAAAAGTTAATGTTATTTTTTATAGTTCTTGAAGCCATGTTTGACAAATAGTTGGTGCATTTTCCATGCATGTCACATTTTTCAACCTGTAGATAACTTGCTTTTTCTTCAGGTTTCAATATTTTCTTGCACCATCATCATGCGTTTTACGTGAAATTCACTCGTATAAAACCTTTTTCCTATATGAGTGAGCCTATACATTATTTTGTCATGAATGTCTCTGGGGTGTTGATTCGAGTGTTTCGATCCGTATCGCTGAATTTTGTCAATTATTTTTAAACTGTTCTCATAGGCAGGCCTATGAGCAAATATATGTATTATAATAACCTATGTTTGGGAACTTGAAAGTTTTCCTCTTGACCTTAGATGGCTGGAGGAAATGATGTCCTGGGCTCCTGTAAATGTGTTTGAATGTTATTTGAGGAAAACAAAAATAAAAAGTTGAGGGGACATTTTTATATTTAAATGATAAATTACAACAATACCATACATAGGCCTATATACTAAAACAGAATTTAAACGTCTAAATTACTTTACAGTCAATTTTCGATGCCCATACTCATAGAAATATGAAGGAATTAAGTATATTTCCTGGTCAGTCTGGTCAAGGCATTCCTGATATTAATTTATTTTCAAATTTTTATATTTATCTACCCAATTGACCTAAATATTATAGACAATTATTGTGCATTCCGGAAATTAATTTTTTTTAATTTTTTGCAAATAGCACTTGAATAAAATTAATGTCGGTATAATTCAACACAAATCACAGAAAATAGGACTCGTGAAATCTTTCATTGACCCAATTTGAATGACAAATTAAGTTGAGCTTACATACAATATATAGGCTATAATGAATTTCATTTCAAATGGTATTTTTGTATATTGAAACTTGTTTTAATAGTTATGGTAATAGCTCTGCCACTTAGCAGATCCAAGCTTCAAAAGTTGTTGAAATAAATGCGTTACTTAAATTGTTTTAAAAATTAAAAAAAAGATATAAGGGTCATTCTCAAAAAAGGGGACAATTTGAGAAATACAAATTAAATAAAATGAAGTTGAAAAATCATTAAATTTTTTTATATTTTCTAAATGCCATTCTGATCTGGAACATCAGTAAAATACGCGCAGAGATGGATAACAATATATTAATTAACGCATTGGGTTTAATTAGGAATGATGGTGAGGGAATGACGATGAGGGAATGATGAAAGTAACACTATACGGCTTCCAAATAATTGAAAACACATCTCATTCAAATATGCATTTGCTGT
>JAQIXP010000416.1:0-26648 GCA_034700285.1 Proteroiulus fuscus
TTAATTTCACAGTACATAGCAGAATCATCTGCAAATAATTTGGAATTACATGTAAATGTTTTAGGGAGATCATTAATAAAAAGCAAAAACAAAAGGGGTCCCAAAACACTACCCTGTGGCACATTTGAAGTAACATCAATCCAGTTTGAGAAAACACCATTTACTAGTACCCTTTGCTTTCTACCTTAAAGAAAAGCAGAAATCCATGCAACGACGTCATCATTTATAACAAAAATTTAAGTTTATATAAGAGTTGCTGATGAGGGACTGCTTGATGGGATCTAATCCTTATTGGCTTATTTTCGAGCCCTCTGTTTGAAAGGAGTTAACTATCATATCATATCATATCATATCATATCGTATGCAGTCACAATTTGAACACCAGTTGGTATGATCGAAAAAGCATTGTAGCAGACGACAGTTCCTTCACCTAAATATACTACACTGTGATCTGTATACATAATTGCATGTAACCCTACAATGTCAGCTGGCTCTCAATGTCCACTAACCAACTTGTCAACTGGCCCATGGTATGTTGAGCATAATGGCCTAAAGCATGAAATATTGAACACTGATTTCATAATGATAAGTGTTAAATTTGTGCAAAAAAAAAATACGAATTAATATAACAAATTTCCAAAAATTGTTAATTTCAGAATGATTGTGATGTGTTTTAATTGCAAAAAGTTGCCATAATTCTAAAAATAATTTATATAAAAATGTTGCAAATTAATTAATGTTACTTACAAAAATGCATCATCTTAATCCATAATATTTTGTAGAAATTTTTGAACTAATTTATGACGTTCATTTTCTCCGGAATTATGAATGCACTTTATACATAAATTTATGTATTGCATTCTGAAACACATTTTCTGCAGACTATGTCAGCATTCATGTATTTTCTATATAAGTTTGTCACCTAAAATCATAAGATTTCTGCATAAATTTGTCACCTAAAATCTAATGATTTCTTTAGAAATTCATCACCATAAATCATGCATTTTCTGCAGAAGTTAGTTGCATGAATACTGAATGGCATTTTTGCAAACATTTATTACCTTGATTCATGTATTTTTGACAGAAATTGTTCACTTTCTAAAAATATATTTCTCACCTAAATTGTAATATGTACAGTATTCAGAAATGTCTTTTTTAAGAATTGCATTTTCTGCAGAAAATTATCACATTAATTTTTTTATTTTTCTGAAGAAACCATTTCCATTAATGCATAAATGTTATAAAGAAATAAGTTGCATTAATTCATAAACACATTTTCTGCAAACATTTGTAACCTTAATTTGAGTATTTTCTGCAGAAATTTTGATATGCATTTTCTGTAAACATTTGTTACCTTAATTTTTGTATTTTCTGCATAAATTCTTCACCATATTCTAAAATGCTTTTTCTGCAGAAATTTCGAAATGATTTATATGCAATTATTAATTACTTTGATTAATATTTTTCAGAATTTTATTTTATTTAATTTTGAAACATTTTCTGCATAAATTTGTAATTCTAATTTTGGAAAGCAGTTTCTGCAGAAACTCACCACCATACTTCTGAAATGCTTTTTCTATAGAAATCATTAAATGCATTTTTGCTGATATTGTCACATGGAATCTGAAATGTTTAGGCAGAAATTCATCCCCTTAAATCTGAAATGTTTTGTCTGCAGAAGTCATCTTAATTTGAAATTGTTTTTTTTTTGCAAGAATTCATCATCTTATATCTGAAATGTTGTCTTTGCAGAATTTGATCGACTTTAATCTGAAATGTTCTTTCTGTATAAATTCATCACTTTGTATGTGAAATGCTTTTTTGCAGAAATTCCTCACCTTAATATTATTCTAAATGCTTTTACTAAAAAAATTCCCCCGCTAAATAATAGTCTGAATTGCATTTTTTGAAAACATTTATAATGTTAATTTATGTATTTTTGTATTTTTGTATTGTATATTTTTATGTATTTTAATTTCTGCATAAATTTCTCACCTAAAATATAATATTGTGTTTTAGCAGAAATTGGTCTCTCAACCTTAAATCTGAAATTTTTTTCTGTATAAATTTCTAACTAAAATATAATATTGTGTTATAGCAGAAATCCATCAACTTAATCTGAAATAATCTTTTCTTTAGAAATTTGTCACCTTAAATGTGGTATATTCATATAGCAGATAGTTTTCTCCTTAAAAGTATTCTGACTTTAGTGCATTTTCTGAAGACTTCATGTCGTTCCTGCAAAAATTCTTCCCCTTCTGAAATGCCTTTTGTGCAGAAATTTTAAAAAATAATTCTAGAATGCACCTTCTGCAGAAATTTTCTATACACATTTATCATATTTATTAATATTTTGTGTGCAGAAGTTCCTCACCTACATTTTCAAGTGCACATTATTAAAAAATCTGTCGTTTTGATTCTGAAAGGCATTTTCTGCCAAAAATGTATCACCTTAATTGTATTTTCTGTAGAAAATTTCCCCATTAATTCACATATTTTATGGAAAAAAATTGGTTGCAGCAATTGTGAAATGCTTTTGATGCAAACATTCATGACCTTAAGTTACGTATTTCCTGATTCTGCAGAAATCTCAAAATGAATTTTCTGCAAGAATTCATGAATTTGATCCATATAATTGTTTTGCAGAAATTTGCCTTCATATTCTTACAGCATATTCTTTCATATTCTTTTAGTCTTTCAGCAGAAATTTGTAAACATAATTATTGAAAGCACTTTCAGTAGAAATCATCACCATACTTCCGAAATTATCTTTCTGTAGAAATTATGAAATTAATTTTTTTGCAGAAATTTGTAAAATTAAAACTAAAATGTTGTTTCTGCAGAAATTTATCACCTTAAATCTGAAATGTTTATTCTGCAGAAATTCATCACTTAAAATCTGAAATGTTTCTTCTGCAGAAATTCATCGCTTGAAATCTGAAATGTTCCTTCTGTAGCAATTTGTCAACTAAAACCTTAAAAAGAATTTTTGTAGAAATTTGTCACTGCAAATCTAAAATGTTCTTTCTGCAGAAATTCATGTATTGCTGGCAGAAATTGGTCTATTTATTTGTGAAATGTACTTTGCAGAAATTTGTCACCAATTAAATGTTAATTGCACTTGGTCAGAAATTCGTTTTCTTAAATCTAAAATTTTTTTCTGTAGTAATGCATCATCTTAGATCTAAAAATGTTGTATGATCAAATTCGTAATGTTAGGTTGAGTTGTTCTTTTTGCAGAAATTTGTAACTTTAATTTTACACTGCATTTTGTGGTTAATCTGAATGCACTTACTGCCAAAATTCAACACTTTAATTGTAAAATATTCCTTCTGCAGAAATTCATCACCTTATAAATATTGTGAAATGCATTTTCAGTATTCATTGCTGTATTGGGCATATAATATGATGAACATAGTGAGATTTTACCCCTGCATTTATAAAAGTTGGCAGTAGTGCATTGCTTTGGTGCTATAAGGTGCTATTTTCTCGTTTTTTTGTGGCATTTTCACCCCAATGCCATTGTTTCTGCCTAATTAGACCTACACCAATTGGCATCTCTGTATGTAGTTTATGTGAATTAGGCACAAAAAGTGTGACAATCGATTGTGTTAGAGGCTAAAAAACACATTCGGCTTACTTTTCTTATTATACTGCAGTATGCTGTATTGTCTTATAAACAATAGACGTTAAAGAAACAGGTTGATAATTTGCTGGGTTTGTACTACTGCCTGACTTGAATATAGGGCACACATTAGCATATTTCCAGTCAAGTAGGAGTTCACCTGTATTAAAAGATTGTTGAAATAGTTTAGTCAGAAATGAAGTTATTGCTGGTGCAAGCTCTTTAAGCTGTCTGGGAGAAATATTATCCGGGCCCATTGATTTATTTGGAGAAAAAAAATTCCTAAAGTTTTTGAACTCTATTATGAGAAATTTTTACTATGTCCATAAGGACATCTGAAAGAAGAATAATTTGGGTAGCATGTTTATATCATCAATTGTAAATACACTTTGAAATTGAGAATATAATAATTCAGCTATTTGGCAGTCCTCAGAAATGATATTACCATTATTATTTAGCAAGCTAGATATTTCATTATTGTTTTTATTTAAAGATTTGACATATTTCCAGAAAATTTTAGAATCTTGTTTTAAAGTCTAAGTCTATTTCTAATTATTCACTGCTGACGAATAGTTCTCCGTATTTCAGTGGTATACCAAATTTTTTAAAATGGTTTCTAAAAACGATTTTCTAATAGTAAATAACTTGTTAGAATTAGCAATAAATACTCCACCATGGTAAGCAGCCCTATCTCTATGATAGATATTAAAATTGCTGAGTAAAATTTCCTTATTGGAAATATTATTCGTCAGCAAGGATTCAGAACCTATAATTATATCCGACCCATGTGATTCTACAGCTTCCCTAAATTCCAATATTTAATTTTTAATGCTTTGGCAGTAAACAACCATGACATTGGTGCTTTTGCTACTAAATTTCTTAGAGTGAATTCTTTTCCTTAATGGTAGCCTATTCCATTCACTTTTTAAAGGATTAACAGGCAAATTACTCCCTTCTAGTTTCCCTGGCAAAGTCTATCGAGAACCCCACTAAAGACAAATCCTAAGACTGCCTTTCCTTCCAAGGGAAGGTGAATTCCATCATGCAAGTGAAACCTCTTTGGACTGCTTAACAGTTAACAAAGAAGCATCCACAAACACGTTTTTTTCCTGTCGATGCATAAGAAAAATCTCTTGAGCAATGTGCCGTATTTCAAAATAGGGGCAGTTCTGGACTCCAGCTTAACCATCAAACCGGGGCAAAACTAATGATATAACAATCTTGGCTCCTGGTTTAATGTGACAAACTTCCCAAGTAAGGTGACGAAGACATTTTGCAACTCCTCTTGGGATGTCCATCACAGCCTTATTGCTGTCGACAGGCACCACTATTATTGGATTTCTATGAGCTTTTGACAGCACCCCAGAAACCTCAGTAAAAAGATGCTGGACACGCATGCCTGGATTAGTACCACGTATGCACAACACCTGGTTTGCTAACCCTCACACCGTGAATAATACTATCCCCTACAAGGTGCACATCAGGGTTGCAGTTGGTGACTTTGTGGATATTAGTGTAATGCTTAGAAGACCTCGACAAGGCACTGAAGTGATTACCTATCGTAATGCCATTACTGGCATTACCCCAAACCATTTGTTCACTCCCCCTAAATGGCTGAGTACCTTTTTCCTTAACCACAGAAGTCCACGACTCAATCTGTCCAGAGCATACAGTCTGGGGTGACTGACTCACCAAGGTACAGTCAAAATTATGACCAATGTCCACCTCACCAATCAGGCTCTCATTCTGACATGCTACCTCTACAGTCTCTACCATGTCTCTCAGAAGCAAATTTTATCTGATTTAGATAATGAAAGCAATTGACTGAAATAATTATACTACTTGTAGCTACCAATAGAGCCACAGAAGACTTAAGTTTGCATTAATTTTTTCTCATTACCGGATTGGGTTTCTTTTCCAGCATACTTCAACTTCAAAAATAGTCCATTCCAAACTGGTCCCTAACTAAAGCTAAAAGTAACTGTTTTTAAGGCTAATTGATGACTGCCATCAATGTCTTTTTTTTATTTGTTGTCACACAAATAATCCATTCTGACAGCACAAACAATACAGACAATCAAAAACACAACCAAACAGTTTGAAAGCTTTTTGTCAAAAAACTAATTTAAGTATTTTCAATTTGGCACATGCTATAGTTGCACATGCAAAAATGTATGCAAGCAACCCAACACACATGCAAGCAAAGCTAAGGGCACATGCAGCCAATTCTCAAACAAACAACAATTAATCAATTTAAATTTTAACCTAAATTGTGCTCCATCTTTAACATATTTCCCCCAGTGAATGACCACCAGGAATCTCACTTTCTTAGCACGTCAAGCAAGCACAATTTAGTAACTGGATGTCTTTACTCTCCACTTGTTGTTCCTTTAATCCAAAGGTTTCTCGCTAGGCTATCATACACAATGATCACCACATCTCTCACTTTCACAAGCTTTGTAGACTGGTTCCACTTTATTCTTTTTATCAGCATTGGCAAATATTCACGAATCCAATGCTGCCAGAATTGGTCTGCAAGTGCTTGCGCCACCTTCCACTATTTCCACAAACATACATCGGATTTCAAAAATCATTCTGGTGGCTTAGCAGCACTACTTGTGCCTATCAGGAAGTGGTTTGGAGTCAGATCTTCAGCATCTTCATGATCCATGGAAACATGAGTAATGGTCTGCTGTTTACAATGTTCTCAGCCTCGACAAATTTAGTCTGCAACACCTCTTCTTTTGGGAACTGTTCCTTGAGTGTTGCCCATATTGTTGTTTTTTCAGACTGCACCAATCTCTCCCAACTTTCCCCTATGTGAGGACACAGGGGAGGGATGAAATGCCACTTGATTCCTGTTAAAGTGCACATTCGATGAATCCTGTTTTCATCTATACTTTCCAGTGCTTTCTTTAATTCATAGTCAGCACCTCTAAGATTCTTTCCATTGTCTGAATAAATCTCTCGAAGGCATCCGCTACATCCAGAAAATCTTTGAAAGGCATTGATGCACAAATCTGTAGTCAAATTTGCTGCGATCTCCAGATGAACAGCACAATTGGTAAGGCAGGTAAACAGCACTCCGTATCTTTTTCATGATGTCTTTTAACAGTTATCATCATGGGCCCAAAATAATACAGGGAGTCTACAATTTATTCACCCCAATACGAACCTTTATAAAATATGAACCAGTATAGATAGGGAGAAAATTCTTACAATAGCATGATCCTTAAAAGTATAGTATGTACAGGAACTCAACAAGTTTTATTTATAATGTTTAAAAACTTTTATTACTTTCAATAAAGACAAGCATGGGCTCCTTATGTTGCACATATAGAATTCCAAGCCTGTAATCAATTTCACCTCAGGTATTACAAAGCAAGTCTTCTGGGACATCCCCAAAACCTCCCCGATGTGATCTTTCAAATCTGTGACATCATCAACCTTGCATGCATACACCCTGCCATTCACATAACCCCATAAAAAGAAATGTTATAGTGTAATGTCTGGTGAATGAAGTGCCCATGATTCCATGAAATAGGGCCATGGCAGCCTACTGTAGTGCCATATAGCCATAGGCCCATAACCATAATATACACATTGCTTTTTCAGTGGCGGGCACCATTTTATTGCAAGTGTATGCTGGTATAAGTTTCCAAGAATGACAAATAAAACTTTTTGAGTATCTGTGCATGCTGTTGCAAGAATTTTCTCCCTATCTATAACGGCTCATATTTTATGATGGTTTGTATTGGGGTGAATAAATTGTAGACACTCTGTATATTCCTGTGCACGTGAAGGGTTGTTCATAAACATTCATTCTTGAACTTGGCAGTAATCCCATCTCTGGTGACCGAGAAATTGCACGATTATTTTTGCACACTTGACAATTATTTCAGGTGCTTCGAACTGCCAATCATAAGTGCAGAATCCAATACCCCATACTCTATCTGCGGTTAACTGTCAGAGCATTCCGCTCTGCACGGCCATGTCGGTAAGCATGGCAGCATGTCCCAGTCTTCAATTAACTCTCAATAATCCACTGGCATCCATCATTGGATTCAGCTGGAATAAACAACTTGACTTCTGTATGGGTCGTCCAATTTGAAGATACTTAATTTCCTCGGGAAAGCTGTTGCTTAGAGATTTCTTACACCATCTTTGTTCAGCAGCCTGAATCTCGTGCAGTAGCAAGTCATCATAATCACATCTTTTCTTAGTTCAGCAAACTGTCACAAATCTCAACATCCAAGCTGCTGAGCGAAGTAGTTTCATTTAAGAAGAAAAATGGCTTGCATCTGGAAGACTGTCATTATTCATGGCTGTGACATTGACAAACTTTGACTTCAATTCCCAATCTTTCAGTTAATCTGTATTTTCTGGACAGTGCTTGATCTTTTTCCTTGGCCATTCTTTTTTTGGCAATGTCAAAAATGGAGGTCCGGTCCATTATCTGCTTTTGGTAGACAAATCCGCCATCTTTGAGTCTCGATTTGCATCATCTGCAACGTTTTTTTTAGTAGGAATTAAGTGCCAGCATTTCACGCTAACCAGGTTTTCTATATCTCCTACCCAATGTGCCACAAACACCTTAAATCTTCGAACATCAGATCGTAGCCAGCAAAGCACAGGCATTTAATCTGTCTAGAACACTGAAGATTCAATCTAGAAGTCATGCTCTTTAACAATCATTGTAGCAAGACAACTTGGGAAGACCGCTGCTGGCAATTCCAATCGAGGAATTGACAATGCTATTAGCGGTGCCACACGTGCTTTTGGTATTACAAAACTGCTTCACACTTAATCACATCCATCAAACCGTAAGTATGCCACAGCAGAAAACACTTTTTCGCTGGCATCGAAGAAGACATGTAGTTGCACAGATTCCCATCCTGGAATTTTGACACTGTAGTTCCTAGGAATGCGAACATTATAGTTTCATTTCAACTGTTGAAGCCACGCACATCACTTTTCATTCAATTGTTTTGAGAGTTTATCATCCCATCCAATCTCATCCCTTCAAATTTCCTGCAGCAGGATCTTTGCTTGAATACTGAAATGTGCCAAAAAGCCTAACGGATCGTTAACTGACATCATCACTCAAAGCACTTTTCTCTTAGTAGGTTGTGACACTATTAAGTATTTCGGGATCCACTTTGTTGAACTGCAACTTAAACACAAACACGTCTTTCAAAGTGTTCCAGTGCAAACCAAGAACACATTTCCATTGGCACTTTGAATTACTTTGAGCTTACTTCAGAAACGTTTGCTCGAAGCTCTGGAGGTATTTCTTTCAGCACTTCCTAAGAACTGCAAGTCCAACTGCAGATGTGAAATCCTCCATGGCTGTGAACTTCGATGATGTCCCAAATCAACATGATTGCTTTTTTGTCAGAGTTTGCGCGATCTAGGTAGTCGACCACATAATGTCTCTCCTGTATGGCTTTAACTTTTAGTATATCTGCAATGAACTCGGCAGCATTATGGTTTTTTTACAAACTGTGCCGAACATGGAAAACAGGTTGACCCAAATGTCATCACTGTCATCTGCATCACAACAGGTTCACAATTCCTTGCCATTTCTCTATAGAGAAACCATTAAGCTTTGTCTGATCTTCCTCACATATTCTCACTTAGTGAAACATTTCTCGAATGTCTTCCAAAATTCCAAATCGATGTTGTCGAAATTTCAGTTATACTCCAACTAAGGGCATTAGCAGGTCTGGTCCTGAAAGCAGCACATAATTGAAACTAACCTCAAGACTTTTTGCAGCTGCATCAATCCCGAATCAGAACTTCCCGGGCTTGTTTGGGTTGATGACTGCAAAATGTGGCAAGTGCCACGTCTTGGGTCCTTCCTCGGCAGCTTCATACTTACTGAGCTTCCTGGCATATCCCTTTTGCACATAATCTTGGATTTTGTCACTGTCCATTTTCCTCTCAATGCTTGGTAATCTCTTCATAGGTTGAGACTTTCTTTTTGGGAAAACTGGATTATCCTCCCGCCATAATAGACCTGTCATAAATCTGATGCCCACACGTTTTGTGGCATTCTCCAGGATTTCCCTAAGTGCTCGCTTATCTTTACAGGAATGCAGTTTGTCTTCCATCACTCTGACTCCAAACGATTCCGTCTTGAATAAGTTTTTATAAGTTGATGAAGCTCGTCATCCACGATTTTGTTTATCCAGTTGCAGAAATTGTAGAAAATTCCCTTCTAAAATCAGGTTGGCATTGCTTTATCTTGACAGCATTCTTATGTCCTTTTCCTTTTGCATGTATTCTAATTTGTGCAATTCCACTATTTTTTATGCTAAAACTCTTATTGCAAGCAATCCACGTGGCTTCATATTTAGTCTTTCTTATGTTCAATCAGCCCATAAATTCACTTTCAATGAGCCACTCAGACTTAGCATGGCAATTTCCAGGCATATTTCTGACTAAGTACTGTAGTAAGGAACACTTGTAGTAGCAGCTCCCTGTTAAGAGTTAAAATTAAATTTTCCCTGTTATTTCTTATGCAAGTATCTGAGAGAGGTCCATTTTCAACCATAAGGTAAGCTAAACCAGTTCCAAATATAATAATGCATGCTGTCTGACATGAATGTATCATAGCCAAAATACTATGCCACAGGACGAAAAATTATTACTTTTTTATGACCTAGCAAAATTTATGACATTTTTATGACTTTTATTACTTTTATGACCTAGTAGACACGTTGCTGGCATGCCATTGCCATCTAGACAATGTCGATTTATAGGTTGCCATTCAGACAAGCTTTCTGCAGAGGATTTTGCCACATTAGATGTTGAGGCTCTGGGTGTGTAACGTTGTAAGATGTTCAGCTCAAATGTGCATGAGAATTTTTCCTGCACTTCACAGTTAGGCCTTTTCTTATCTTTCAAACTCACCCAAGAATCAAAGAATTCAAAGCACCAATTCTCTTTTCAATAAACAGCAGTTTATTCAACGTTCATGTATCCATCTTAAATCCATATTTACAATATATATGCCACCCTCCAGTCTGACTTCTCTCTCCAATCCAACTCCCTCGAAATCTTTTTTTTCCAAAAACCAAGATTGCACATCCATGTCACCACAGAAGGAATTTCTTCCATCACGTGACCCTCATTAGCATACAATTACAAATAATCATGACACTGCAAAATTACACTTTCAAAACAGATAGAAAAACTGGCGCAAAATAGGCAGGGAAAACGCCAACAAATCTCACAACATAGTCATGTGAAGAAGGCTCATTAATATCCCATATAGTGCTGTTTGAGCCAGATGAGGATGTAGATGGTAAATTATTTAAAGGTTTAGGTAATGTAGTCAAAGTTGTCCCTACTGGAGGTGTAACATTATCCCTTGTGCCATACACATCGTTAAAAAGATAATAATAATGCCATGTGATTGCAGCTGCTCCAGTGGCATTGTGCCACTTATGGTGATCACACTGGTGATGAGTTACACTCAATTGACCTTTCCTGTTAATAATTTCAGAAATCTTAGTCAACAATCTTTTTTTTGGAATAGGAGATCGAAACTGGTCTTCCATGTTTATCCAAGTTGTAATTAACAGCAGAGTACTTTCATGGGACCATAATTGCTCTAGGCTTATAAAATATGGAATAATTTAAATACTTCACCAAAACCTAAGGCTATCATTGATCAGACAAGTAACATATTTGTACCTCTTGTAGGCTGTCATTAATTTGTGTACTTAAGATGGGATTCTGTAGTAGCTGATGAGGGTTGATCATCTTGGTTAGAGCCCACTTCCATGCCTAGATACTTAATCTGTGAAGTGTTGCAGTCATCTGGCAAACTAATTTCAGTATACATTCCTTTAAAGAAAAGTGTATTCAAGAACTTTTAAAATGTAGCCTGTTGAATCTGTATACAATACATAAAAGAAGCAAAGTCACTCAACAGGAATACTATACTAACTACAAAATACAACCGATTGTAGAAAACTATACTAACTAATGCATGTTTACGCTATACTATTAACCACTGTACTAATTCATACCTTTTATTTTATATTAATTAATTTGAGGGTTCAGATGTATTAGAAGTGATAGTTATAGTGTTTATTTTTGTTTTTTTATAAATAATTTTTCTATATCTATTCAATTATCTTACATTTATTAATAAATCATTAACCAAATAACAAATCTTACCATCATGGAAGTTTGCTGTTTGATTACGAGGAAGCTGTTAAGCAAAAGTAAACTCGTGATAACTAAAATATACATTTACAATTTCAAGACCAGCCAGGATTATTGCAAAAAACGTCTGCAAAAATAAACAATCGTCTGCTTCTTACAAATCCAGCTAAGAAAAGCCCCTTCCCTGGCTGCTTACTCTGCTGGTCCTAAAAGCAGCAAATATGACTTCACACGGCCTATGTCACTTCCTCAAGCAGGTACTTTCCAAACAGAATTTTTGGCTTTGCTTCCTTTTGCTGGAAGCAGCAAAGAGTTTTCGAATGTGTTGTTTGCTGTTTATTGTGCTGATGTGCTGTACATTAACCTTTATACGATGCACTTCTTTAAGAATTTTCCTTGGTTACAGATTGGTTTTCCATGCCAATCAGTTACAAGTTTCTTTTCATCGTCACTTAATCATTTAACTTTGTAAGGCCTTAAGAAAGTGACTGTTCCATGCTTCTCACTTTGCAAAGAAATTAATTGGTAAACCAATTTAAAAAATAATGCTCAGCCACTTTACAATTTTTGAAAAGGTATCGTGCTTGTTCATTAACTTGAGCAACTTCTACAACACGATTACATTTTTGGTCAGAAACATATTGAGTCCCTCAAAACTATTTTATTAATTGACCATTGCATGATTCAAAGGAGAATGTCTATGTGCACCAGAGAGGGCACAAATTACAAACACAATCTGCTACATAACTCAGTATATATACATACAATTTTGAAAAACATCTCACCATACAATTTTTAGGTGTCCATGATGAACTGATGCAGTTGTTGTTCAGCATCAACTAAATCATTTGGATGAATTTTATTTGAAATTAGAACTGAAGCAGCACTACAAAATAGCTTGAAATGTTTTAGATGTTTACTTTCTAGAATTCCATTTAAAATGAATGGAGCAATAAAAATCCATGTTCGATATTCGTTGGCATTCCATTGTTTGCTGTGTTTTACAGATCTTACATGCTTTGTGATTTCTTTTGGAACTCGTGTTTGTTCCACCTGTGTGTCAATTTGTTTGAATTTTTTGACCAAGTTAATAATCTTGATGGCTTGGTGTATTAAGCCATGTATTAAGAAATAAGGCAGCTATTCCCAAGCAGAAATTATGCATGTAATCAAGAGGACAGCCAATGATAAAATCAAAGTTCCGTAAATTTAATAGAGGTGAGGCTCTTAAAACGCCATTTCTTGGTGGGATGTTGGGCTCAACAGTATTACTTAAGTGCCTTCTCTAATGTATGCATGTCTGGTAATGGATAATCACATGGGTATACACGAGTTGATCCTTTTTTGAAGTTTTAACTTTTTTTCCTTCATGCAAGCACCATAAACATCCAAATCTTCCATTGAATTGTGTAAATCCTTGCAGAAGAGGTCTGGCAACTGAGTCAGTAATGCACATGATAAAATGCACTTTAGAGTGGTAGTCATTTTTTCCATATTTACAAGCAATGCCATTTTCACTAAAATCATTACACAATTTTATAAATGGTTCCAATAATATATCAAAATTTGGTTTTTGGGCACAAAACCAGAGTCCTGCAACAATAATATTTTTCTTCAGATATCAAATGGTAATTCGTTACCATAGTAGAGGATTGGTCATATTGAGGAATTTAAGGAGACAACAAGTGGAACTCTGTCTGTATTAAAAGTGCAGGTTAAGCAATCATTATTTATTATCTTGGCTGCATACTGATTTCCATCATTAATGTCTTCAATGCATTGATCATAATTGTTCCTTTGAAGACCTTCATAAGTCAAGCCTCACTACAATTTCCCTTGTAATGGCAGCATCCATCAGCAGAGTATTTAATTAATAACCAATGTTAAATATGGAAAAATGTTGTCCATTTACTAGGGCAGCTGATTTAGTATTTGGGCAATGTTGACATTTTTCCATTTCTTCATCAATTAAGGCTTCACAGTCTGCACAGTAACTGTAGGTGGTATACCCATGTTGCCATCAAGAAGGCCTATGGACTTCAGCATGTGCTTGCCTGTAGGCGCGCATGCGCATGCATGTGCATTGGCGTGCGCATGTGTTTTGAAATGTGTAAAAAAAGGAATGTTTAAATTTAGTTTGGATTTATCGCTTGGAAGACATGGACGTTATGTCCCAAGTAATGTGTCCAAAGTATGTATTTATGCGAGTTGATATGTAATTCAAAATACCAAAAAAGATAACGTGTATTCTTCAAAACGTGTATTCTTTAAATTAAAATGTTTAAATGTGAAAATTGTCGTGAAATTCGGTTCGAAAAGTATTAAGATACAGTCCTCTTCGACAAGATTAAACTTGCCAGGAATAACGAATTTTACACCCTGAGTAATCAAAGTTCAGCTTTTTTTAAAGATTAGGTACTTGAGGGGACACTATAACCTTGTGGCATGTTCAATGTTATTAAATCAAGTTAAAATTGTAATGCCTTATTTGATAAGCCAAAATTTATATAAAATGCATAAATCAATAGGCTGCTCATAGATAATTAATTTTTGATTTGGGGATAGGTTTGCATCACTTGAATTGGAGTAATCAGAGGTTGGTTGTGTTCCCTTGTTAATTGCATCCATTCACCCATGCTACTTAAAATTGAATGCGCTTCATCTAACAAATTAGTCTTTATTGCATGTAGCCATAATCTAAAATGTTGGTACCTCATAAACCTAAAAGACTTTAAGAAACTGTTTGATGATAAAACCTGCTGTATAGTATAAAACATTTTCTTCATCCACTCTAAGGGCTGGTAGTTCAATTCAATTCAACTCAGTACCCTATGATCAGCATATAATGATGTTATTTGCTAGGGGGTTATCTCACATTTAGGAGGATACTCCAATATCATAAAGTGGTGACTTAAACATCATCATTAAATTTAATTTCTAGCAATTTTTGACTATCTTTAGGAAATTTACTCTATTGTCTTATAGAATGTAAGAAAAAGGCCCAATAATAAGCATCTGTTTCAGCACGAATTTCCTTCAGAGGATTAGAGTGAATATGCCTACCTCTAGCAGTATTAGGCTTAAAGAAATCAGAAACCAAATTTAAATTACAAGGCAAAGTAAACCTTTCAAACAAGCCTGTGCTTAAATCTTCCCTTCAAGATCGCAATGATTCCCAATTTAGAGAATGAAGCATATCGGTCACACCAGTGGCTCTTTACAAATTTACAAATCTAGCAGCTCTATGTTGTACCATTTCAATGGACTGTACATGGGTTATCTTGTATGGGTTCCAAACTGGAGCACAGTATTCTAAAAGGTACCTCACTAATGTTTTATAACATGTTTATTTAACTATTAAAGGGCAATTCCTAAATATTCTTTGAACAAATCTCATTTGCTGGTTTGCTTTACCTACCATCTTAATGATTTGCTCATTCCACAGCAAAGTGTTGGTAATGTGGATGCTCTGGGGTGGCAATGCAGCAATAACGCATCGTTATGTAATGTCAGCTTCATGGCAGTTGTAAGCAAAAAAATTTTATTAAAAATAAGACGAGAATGCCGCCTTAGGTACTTTACAGAATCCACAACAACTAAAGGAACCCCATTAAATTGAAGTTAGGTAAAGTCTAAATTTTTTTACATGATATATATACACATAACAAGTTTAAGCTGCCAAGTTAATCTACACTAACGTTAATATCTTTATTTACTGTCATAGTCTGCACAACAAACCTTTTAACAAATCTACTAATAAAAAGTACAACTGGATCACGGCTTTCAGAAAGTATAGGTATTTGCATGTTGGCCAATGCAAGAATTTTTTGATCATTTTTTAACAGTTTGCTTACTAGGGACAAAATTGTTTCTTGGATATCTGCCGGTGATGACATTTTATATCCCTGCTGCACGCATTCCCAAATAAGTTTAAATATATTTTTTAAACAAATTGAAGTTATTGAGACGAGTCGTGTTTTTCTAGGATTTCACTAACAATGGTGATAATGCATTTCCTGTATCGCTTAAACTTTCAAATTCATCAATTTTCATCTCCTCAAGTATGATGTAAGCATTATCCTTTGACATCATTTAAGCTGATGTATGTTCTGGACGATTAATGTCTTTTTAAAAGACGAAAATGAATACAATTTTATATTTAGTAACCTTTCCATCTGGGCATTCTCATATGCCTTTAAAGTCAGCCATTGCTATGCTATTCTTTGTTGAATTTTGCACATGTATAAATAATGTGCTACACACTTTTACTTGTTAGTCTCGCAACTAATACCTAATAGTTTAGTCAGGGTCCTAACTATTATTTTTAGTTACATGGAGCTTTCACAGATTTTGGGACTTGGCTTAGTCCTTGAACTTAGGCTTAAGTTGGTAAAAAATCCTGCCATTGAGCAAAACCTTTCATCTAAACATTCAGTAATTTCAAAAAAAAAACTTAAATCCATTTTTCAAACAAGACGCACACCTTTCTTATTTAAAACACAAAGTAAACATTTATTCAGAATATTATACATTATTTGGTCACCGGTATACAATACTAAACTGTATTAAAAATGTGATTACTATAAGTATGCAAAATTAAACACTGGTATTTCTAAACAAAATTTTCAATCCTTTTCTCTTAGTGGCACACCTACAAGATCACTGGTTTCGTTATTAAATTAGTTTCAATTTTTAGATTTTCCTAATATTCTAAATTCACTGGTATTCATTTGATTATATTTATGATTTTTTTAATTATTACACTTCAAAATTCACAGGTTTTAACATTGTTACATTGTTATGATTATGATTTCTAGATTTTGTAATATCTACATTTACTGGTATCAATTTAGCAGCAATTTTTAGTTTTTTGTGGCTACAACAACATTTGAAATGTCACCAGTAGGCCTACATAACTTTGGCATTTTTATTAATATCACTGTCTGTTATCAATATTTTTATTCCTATATCTACTTTCTCTCTTCTCTTCCTCCCATAGCTTAGGTCCTAAAATTAATATTCTAGCCTAGCCTAACATATTAATCATAATATAGAACTATTCGTGTCTTATCTTTTGGAAATCTATTTCCTTTGCTTTCTTTTTGTAGCACTTTCAATCTGTTTAATTTTTTTTCCTAAATTCACCCCACTTTTCACTTTTTCTTTAGCCGAATTAATATTCACTACAAACTAAACCTTTTTTCGCAATGCAAATTTTCCTCCCTTATTTTTCTGTTCCAGTCTTCACAACAACATTTCTCAATTATTTATATTTCCAGTTCACTTATTTTCAACATTTTAATCCGAAAATTTTAATTTTAAAACATTTTGATACTTTTACATTTTAGCTAATGCTTCACTTTTCTTCTGTGCCTGACTTTTTATACACCATAGCCCCTCCTACCTCTTTCAGTTCTTTGACCAATGAACTTTTTGGGGCATCTAACAAACTCCCAGAATCCCTAGCGCAGACGCCATTTTCTCAGAATAATTTTATAGCTTTTTAATGTATTTTTTAATTACTTTGTTTTGATTCTTGTACTTGATTAATTGCTTAATGCTATAATATTGGACAAACTCTAAGCTGTCACAAATGCTTAATTCCCATGTGCATGTGAATTCCGACAATTCACCCCCCTCCAAAACTAACTTTCTGGTGGTCAACTGACCATTAATCAGTGTCACAAATGACCATTTCCAAGCGCATCAAGTTTGACCTGTCACTCAAACTTAGGGTTATGCCCCTGCGGTGACTTGGGTTTTGTTCTGCAATTCTCTGCTAGGGAAATTTCAAAAAATAAATGGAGGCAAATTCAAATTTAAATAAATCTTCAATTACAGATATCTCAGGAACCAATCATCGGATTCGATCACTGACTGCTACGTGGGACTCAGGATGTCACAAACTATCAAGCACTGCAGGTAAGAACAATTTATTTTATTTTATACAATTTTTTCTAAAGCAACTACATCTGATTTGAGTGTAGCTGTTGTCTTGGGTGCATATATCGACATCCCATCTTATTTTCTCTGTGTTTCGTAGGAATTATTCTTGAAAAATTCATTGCTTGTCTTAATACATCTTTGGCAGTAAAAAATTCAGCTTCTGCCAACAAATTATTTTAAGGTTCAAAAACAATCAGATATCTCAAAAATTAACACTTGGAATTAACATCAAATGATACTCTACACTCCATTTATATGTTTACATTAATTCAACGGATTTTTCCGGATTTTGATACGTTTTTTCTATTGGATGAAATTTACACTTTTGCAATTTTGAATTTAAAATTTTGAAAACAATTCTATTTTTATTCTTTACCCTTTTTAAATAAAAAATTAAATTTCTTTAAAATCCTACAATATATTTTGAAGTCATCGGACATATTGGATTTCTTCAATGTTAAAGTTAAACAGATATGACCACCTCAAACACTATTAAAATAATTCATACGCTGAAAACCCATTTTGTGTAAATAAACACAAAAAAGTGTTAAAAATTGCAAACACTAGTGTGTAATTCAGTTTAACACAAATCTGCTATTTTGCACACATGAACACGCACAATTACACGGACTTTCATGCAAATTTACATACTTGCATATGCAATCGCACATATTAGTACATGCAGCACACTGAGGCATGCAATTTATCACAAACAGACATGCTTAATTCTTACATGTCAGTCTGTAATACTTCACACAATGAGTGTATTATTACAATTACAGTGTAATCCCATATTACACCAATTAGTGTGTATTGTAAGAGTTTGCTCAGATAGTAACTGGGAATTTTCCCTGCTGATCACGGTTAGGCCTTTTCTTCTCCTCAATTTTGCCCTGTTAATTTGAAGCACCAATTCATTTTTTCATAAATATCACATTTATTCACCTTTCATTCATCCCAATTGTACATGAAATAAACTCAAATTAATCAAATAATAACTATTTAAAAATACAATCATCCTAACTCATTTAAACTCACTCACTCATCAGTAATGGAGAATGCCTCCTTCCAGTCTGATCCCCACAACTGACTGCTTCAAAATCCACACTTTCTTAAAGCCAAGATGGCACCACCACTTCACGAGAAAAGAATTTCTTCCTCTCACGTGATCAACAATTTGCATACCAATGATATAATCATGACTCAGCAAAAAAAACTTTCAAAACAAACAGGGAGGGGGAAACTGGCGCCAAAATGGGCAGGGAAATTGCCACCAATCTCACAGTATTTTTTTTATATTCACATTAAATATTGGATATACTATCATTCTTCAAACTGAATGCAGCAGTGAAACATTATATTGAGTCAATTTCAAGAAATAAAATTCATTTTTGATATGACAATATTAAATATTATTTCAAAAATTAAAGTTGTAAGTAATAGTTTTTAGTAATGAATAATGTCACTGCATCTCCCAGGTGCAACCCCATGGAAAGGGGGTGATTGCTTCCTCCAAATGATTAATGTAAGGCTGTTTTGGCACTCTGTTATGCTTAGTCCAGGCCTCTGGTTATCTTCTATTATAAGTAGCTTAGTCTGTTTGTCTCTGTCTGTGTCCTGACTTTATCCGAGATAACGTTACAGGGTAACCAGAAGTTACATTTTTTGCTCCCCTTAAACATAGGCACTCGGTGCTAACAGCTAAGAACCCAGGCATTGTCCCTATTAAAACTATGAAGGGCAAGCAACTTTATATAGTGTGTTGCTTTCAATATACAGAACAAGTTAATATCATATAAACCAACATTGAAAACAACATAACCAGCACTGATATTAGTGAAATCAGCTTGAGCTGATTTTACTAATATCAGTGCTGGTTATCATCTGCAAAAGACTAATTTGAAATAGTATTAGTGCCGTTGCTGTTGCAAATTTGCAACGTGTGTCACAGCACATGATCTTTAACCACCAGAATTTCAAAATAAATGGATGTTAACAGGTGACACTTTCATTACATGCTGTAAAGTTGCGTCCGCAGTTTTCACAATGTGCTTAGCCTGTCTGGGAACATTTATGATTAAAATGTATTCTTGCAAACGTTTGTACACATTTGCCAGTGTAGCTGAAATCTGTGGATCAAAGAAATCCATTTCATCTTACAAAAATACTTTATACCTAATATGTGTCTGCATTTTAGGAAGGTTCTCTGCAAAAATTGCATTTTTACCAAATGTTTGCAAACATTCACAACTATTTGCAAATGCTTAGTTACCATGTATTTTTGGTGGCGATGTACCTTAACAATAAAGTATTTACATTGCATACTTTTGTTCTAGACTAGCTCAACCAATATATCTATACCCATGCATTGCATGGGCCTAGTACCTAGTATATATAGTCGACACTTGGCAACCCCATCGCACCCCCAAACCACTTTTACTCCATGGGATCGCTACTGAACTTTATCTTACATTTAAAGCATGTTACAAGGTTCTTTTGGTTATCATTGAAATATTTACTTTTAACATTAAAACCAAAAGAAATACTGAAAAATATTTTTAAATAATAGGTAACACCACTTTTATGTAGAAATGAATTTATTTGACATTCCAATAGATTATACAATAGTTATGTTTAAAACAATTTTCTAAAAAGTGACTTTTGCTTCTCAGTCATTTTTTCATTCACAATTCCCAAAATGTTCTTTTGTAGAACAAGTAAACAATGACATTTACAAGGATACTTAATTTCAAATACATAATATATCGACAGTTATGCCGGTAACAAAAAAGCAGTTTCAAAGGAATATGACCTTGTCAGTATTTCTCCTTCAGCAGCAACTGCTCCTTTAAATTCTCTTGAATATGGTGAGTTGTGGTAAATTACAACTGGATGAACAGCACTTTTCGAAGCAGTCTTTAACTTTACTGATTTCTATTTAAAAAGTTTGAATTATAAAAAAAGCTTATTAGTATGTATACAAAATTACTACTTAATTTTTTAATTAATTTCATCTTCAAAATACAAACAGTGAATCTGGGCACTTCAATAATAATAATAATAATAATCATAATCCATAAAAATATTAAACAAGAGCTAAAAATAATCTCAATTTATGCAAACTGACATCAATGTTTTTAAATAACTTGAACTCCTTAGCTGTAAGAAGCATCCTAATTATTAAGGAGAAAATGATTTTATTTATTGACTAATCTGTTGATGCAGTAAAAAGTTGAAATTACCAGTGGCATCCAAGTTTCCATCATCAGCCACAACAAGTTCTTTACCTGAGTTTGAGTCATCATAGTCATTAAGAATTCTTATTAAATCTGAAGATTTTTTTCAGTTTAGCAATTGCCATTAGCTTGCTGGAAATTTTTCCAAATTTGCTCATGAACATCTTCTCCACTTCTGCTATTTTAATGCACTGACCTAATTCTGCATAAAGCTATATGCAAAAGATAGTACATTTTGTTTAAAAAATATATGATTAACAAATATTTGTCTTGCCTGTTCCTCAGTTTGAAGAAGTGGGTACTCGGAACAAATTTCTGCTATGGTGTGGCCCTCAGCAATAAACTGTTGTCTGTAGAAGAATATCACATCCATGGTTTTCATGTTGGCTTGAGGATCCACCTCTTTTTTCTTGTATGTATTTTTCATACTTTCAATGTGTTTTTATGTTTAGTGATCATCTTCTTCATCAGGGGACATAACCTCTGGCAAATAGCTCCTGCTTGAGTCATTAAGATTTAGCATCGGCTTCTTTCAAGGTCGGTAGCCTTGTGTCTCTCATTTCGAAATTTCATAGATAATCTTTTAATCCAATTACCCTGTTAAATGGTGAATATGTTTACTTTCAAATTTAACTAGACCAACAACTAGTATATTCAAAATGTACTTCCTTTCCCCCCTTATTTTTACAAATTGTTTTTAATTTTAAACCAATAGTCACCAAATTTCAAAAAACAAAACACTCGCTATCACTCAAATTTGTGTCTTAAGCTACAATGCCTATTTCATTGTGTTGCATTTGGACAAGAAAATCTCAATCATTAAATTATAAACTACATTTAATCTTACATAGGGCAAAGTAGAGAGTGTGACATTATCAGCCAAGTAGTCTCACTGCATTACAATAGATCTGGCCACATCATGGTACATGATTGATTTAGGTTCACTTAGAAATATAAAATATCATTTAAAGCAAAAGCTATAGTCAACAAATTATTCATGGCACAATGCACCCCTACAATATATACTGCATTTTATAAACTTACTTTGTAAAATATGTTAAATCAGCATATAAAGCACATACAATCTCCATTTCAATAAAGCTGCTCAGTGGATTTTTTTGTTCAAGTGCTCACTAGCTGTTACTGCCAATCTTTTACAGGAAACATATATGTAGTTGGGAATACACTATGAATGGTATCCATCTCTTGAACATTCTGTGGGCATGTGCTGTAATTTTTACAAGCTGTAAGATCTGACTCCACAATAAATTATTACATATACTCATATGTTGCATAATATACTTTAAATTCAAAGATTGCAAGGTTGGATCAGGTGGAGTGCTTTCATTATCTTCTTTAAATGTTGAATTCTGCATACAAACATTAAACTAAACTACTGAAATTTATTAACTAAAAAATATGGGCTAGTTCAAATACCAAATATGCAGAAAATGCTATAATACTGCTCGTAGAAGATTGCTTTTTTATCAACTCTCTAAAATCAATTTTCGTGGTCCCATTTTCACTCCTAAAGACTTCAAATCATCTTCACTTAAATTTACAAAACTTGCTCCATCCAACTGCTCTTCTGTAAAGTAATAAATACAAATTTGTCTACATTTTAAGTTCATTTAATGGATTACCACTACAGAGGAGAACTATGCTTAAGCTTGTCATATTCTTTAAAGCTACTCTATTCTAACCAATACAAAATTCTGTATAGTTAATACAAAAATAAGATTGTGTAAGTAAATGCAAAAAATTGCAATTTTTCAAATTCAACCTGCCATTTTTTAGCAGAAAAACTAAGAAAAAAAACCTGCATTTGTGTCTGCTGCAAAATGACAGGTTTTTAATTTTTTTTTAATGAATATTGAGTTTTAACTAATGTAAGAAATGCCTAATACGGCCGTTTTCCAGCAGTAAGAGGCAATTTTTTAATCAAAATTACATATTTTTAACTAACATAGTAACTGCTTAACATTGTAATTTTCGAAATTCAACCTGTCATTTTACTGCAGAAAAACTAAGAAAAAAAATCTGAATTTGATCTGCTGCAAAGTGACAGTTTTTTTATTTTTTATTTAATATTGTTATAACTAATGAAAGAAATGCATAAAACGGCCATTTTTCAGCAGTAAGAGGGAATTATATATAACCAAAATTATACACTTTTAACTAACATAGTAACTGTTTAAAATTGCAGTTTTCCAAATTCAACTTGTCATTTTACAGTTGAAAAGCTACAAAAAAATCTGCATTAAAACTGATAAAAAATGACAGGTTTTATATTTTTTTTACTAAACAAGCCCTCGCTTCTCTCGGACTTAGGTCACACCACATCTGTGTTATGCATTGTGTTTGGACTTTCCAGGTTGCATCCTGTACTAACTTGTTAATAAGTATTATGGGAAGAAAAAACAATTTTCAAATTGAAGAGGCACTGATCAAGACTTAAATGAGATTATTTTCCAAGTGGAGTGATTTTTAATCAGCCAATTTAAAGCAGGAGATTTAAAGTTAATTTAAATGTAAGGTAGAAAAATCTTCAGAATCGAGTATATCTAATATGGACTGACATAACAGGTTTAATAGATAAAATAGTACCACTATAGAAATCAACTTGCACATTTTTTATGAAGTATATTAATTGTTTTCTGTTGTAAATCGTGCAATTAATGTATATCATGAATGTTTAATATTAATATCATGTAAAAATACTTTTATTTTTTAAACTGCTTCTAGTATGCAATAGTTTGTAAACATTTGTTTACATAATTGCATGTAACTCTACAATGTCAACTGGCCCGTGGTATGTTGAGCATTTTGGTCTAAAGCATGAAATATTGAGCACCCATTTCAGAAGATTAGGTGTCAAATTTGTTCAGAAAATATTTGAATTAATTTGACAAATTAAAAAAAACTCCTTTCAGAATGATGGTGGTGACTTTTGCAGAAAGTCACCTTAATTCAGAAAATAATTTATAATTTGGCAAATTAATTATTGTCATCTACAGAAATGTGTCACATTAATCCATAAATATTATGTTAAAATTTGTGAGTTTATTTATGACATTCAATTTCTCCAGTTATGAATGCATTTTAAACAGAAATTCATTTTTTTGCATTCTGTAATACAGTTTCTACAGACAAAGTTACAAATTTATTATATTTCAATACACAAATTCGTGTATTTTCTGCATAAGATTGTCACCATAAATCCTATAATTTCTTTGAAAATTCATCACCCTAATTCATATATTTTCTGCAGAATTTAGTTACATTAATTCTAATAAGCATTGTTGCAAACATTTATTGCCCTGATTCATGTATTTTCTACACACATTCTTCACTTTCTGAAATGATATTTCTGTTAAAATTTGCAAGCATGATTATAGAATGCACCTTCTGCAGAAATGGTCACCTTACTTCTGAATGTCTGGAGAAATTGTGAAAGTCATTATCTACATACTTTAATCATCTTAATTAATGTATTTTGTGCAAAAATCCCTTACCTAAATTCTAAAATTTACAGTATTCAGAAATGGGTCGCCTTTATTATGAATTGCATTTTTAGCAAAAATTTATCACCTTAATTCTTAAATTATCTAGAGAAATTTCTATCATTAATGCATGTATTTTCTGAAGAAATTGGTTGCATTTATTCATAAATGCATTTTCTGCAAACATTTTTCACCTTAATATGAGTATTTTCTGCAGAAATTTTGAAATGCATTTTCTGTAAACATTCATCTCCTTAATTTATGTATTTTCTGCATAATTTCTTTACCTTATTTTGAAATGATTTTTTCTGCAGAAATTTCGAAATGCATTATTAGCAATAATGCATTACTTTTATTTATATATATTTTTCCAAAAATTTTTTTTTTGAATTTTTAAACACTTTCTGTATAAATTTGTGAATTATGTGCATGATGGAATGCAAGACGAATTCAATATATCCAGCAGCAGATCTAGGATTTTTTATGGTGGGGAATCCAACATATAATTTTTTTCTGGAGGGTGGTGGGAGGGAGGCGACCCAACATATTTGTTTCAAAATTTAATCTGCCAGTAAAAAGTTTATGGTTTTTGTACGAAATTGGAAAAATTGTCAAAAAATGGCGCCACAGGCAATATTTTTTCTCTAAAACCCTCAAAAATGGGCCACAAATTACTGAAATGTATAGGATGGTGCTAGGGAGGTATTCGGAAATTTTCACTTTTGGTCGGCCAAGGGGGGGGGGAGTTCTGACCCCCTTGATCCCCCCTAAATCCGCCCCTGAATTATATATAAATTATGTCCCTTAAAATCTGAAATGTTATTTCATTAGAAATTTGTCATCTTAAATCTGAAATGTTATTTTTGCAGAAATTAATCAACTTTAATCATAAATGTTCTTTCTGTAGAAATTCCTCATCATAATAATATTGTTAATTGCAATTTCTGCAAACATTTATTACCTTAATTTATGTATTTCTTGCAGAAACTGGTCTCTTAAATTCTTAAATGCACTTTTGCCAAATTTTTCTAATGAAGTAAGAAATGCCCTTTTTTCAGAAATTCGTCTTCTTAAATCTGAATTGTTTTTTCAGCAGAAATTTCTCACCTAAAATCTAAAACTTAATTTAAGCAGATATTCATCCCCCTAAATCTGAAATATTCTTTCTGCAGAAATTCGTCACCTTAAATCTGGTATGTTAACATGGCAGATAATCTTCTCTGTCAAATTATTCTGATTTTTGTGCATTTTCTAATAACATTCATCACCTTTATTCATGAGTTTTTCACAGGAATTTGTCTTCTAAATTATTAAATGAGCTTCTGTAGAAATACGTCTTCTTAAATCTAAAATGTTTTTCTTTAGAAATTCCATACGTTAAAGCTTAAATGTTTTTTCTGCAGAAATTTGTCACTTTAAATCTTATATGTGATTTCTTATGAAATTCATTACCTAACTTGTCAATGCACATCCTGCAGATTTTCTTCCCTTAAATTGTGAAATATTCTTTTTACAGAAATTCTTAACCTTAAATATTTAATGTTCTTTCTGCATAAATTCGTCTCCTTAATAATATTCTGAAATGCATTTTCAGTATTCATTGCTGGTGATATCCAAAAAAATGTCAACCAAGACCCCAATTTTTTAAATTGTAGCAATAGTGATGTGTCCTATATACGAGGTGTGTACAAAAAGTATCAGGCCTTTGTCAGGGAGGACAAAAGTATGCAAGTTTATGAGATTTACCACTAATCTCCTTCAAAGTAGGCACCTTGGGACTAAACACACTTTGCCCAGCATTCCTGCTATTGCTGGAAACAGGTTTTGTAGTCATCTTGCGATATGGCCAAGAGCTGCGTCGTCGCATTCTGAATTATCTCATCTCGGTCGTCAAATTGTGACCCTTTTAGTGGATGTTTCAGTTTTGGGAATAACTAATAGTCACAAGGGGCCGTAATTATAGTTATCATAAAGTTTGGGTCAGCATTGACACAGTCCAACATGTCCTTTAAAATTGATAGGCGAAGTTCTTGCTGTTCACGTGAAAGCAACTTTGGCACAAATTTGGCTTATTTTTAGCCTAGAAAATTTAAGCCTGGGTTTGTTTGAACGATTTAACCTGACTTGCAATTCTAAATTAATTGCTAATATTTGTAAACC
>JAQIXP010000417.1:0-26647 GCA_034700285.1 Proteroiulus fuscus
ATTTGAGCCCATCTAGCATTAAATAAAATATCCCGAATACGTGGATTTGGATGAAAATAGAAAGCCCAAATATAGGCCGCATTTTACTGACTGTGTAGCGCCCTCTACTGGATAAAAGGCATCAGCTCTCATAGAACACATGCCGTAATCGGCAACACTGAAATCTTACAAGAAACTTGCTTTAAACGACCGGCATTACAATGTGACGTCACTATTAACAAGGCGATGTTGTTTGGAATTAGAGAATCGTCTAAGAAATCTGTTTGCCTGGTTAGTAAATTCAGAGCTACCTAATCCGTCAGAAAATTAAAGTGGCTGCATCCATTAGGCCCTAATGCGAACGATTTGTCTTGATGTAGAGGGCGTTGTATACAATATATTTGGAAATAGCGCCTCCATTTTTGTATTGCTGAACAAAAAGTGTCACATGCACTCACTCAGATACCTGGTAAGATCATCTGTGTTGCCAATTATGGCAAATAGACGTACACGTTCTAGAGGGCGCCACCAAATGGCACTGCTTGCTGAAAGCGATGGAAAAAATTGTGCATAACGTGTATTTGGTAAACGTCGTGATTTCTTCAATATGTAGGCTTTGCTGCAATTATTATTGTCACAGCCATTCATATCTAGTACTTAAGTGTGTACACCATTTAAAAATTACTTGTTACAAAATGGGACTTTCCCTTTAACCAGGGATATGTTAAAAATTCAGGGAACATTGTGTAACACCTGGAAAACTTTAGAAAAGTTTTATAAAGACTACAGTTCAGATGGAGCAGAAATTAATCAGAAAATTAAAAGGGTTACTTCAATGGAGCTAACAATTGTAAGTTAAAATGTCTCGAAAGTTGTCATTCTTTACCTTCGGAATAATTTTCAATTTTAATAAAGAGAAAAACAAGTTGTTAAAAACTTGAAAAACTCATGAAAAAACTACAAATAGTGTAGCAACTGCTATATCTGAGAAGAAGGACGGGGAAGGGGGGGGAGGGAACAAACCTAGCCTGGCTCTGATGTAATGCATCATAGTCCAAACTAATAATGTATACGTGTAAAGGGATCACAGCATATTTATTGTCTGTAACTTTAGACACTTGCTTTAATATAATGGGATAATAGCGTTAAACATCTTTTAAATTGCAAATGTGGACTTTAGGCCTATCCTTAAAAGAGTTTTTTTTAATAGGGGACCAGCATCGGTCCTTTGTCATATTCCACCTTTCCCTCGGAAAATCTACCCTGACATTTTGTCTCAAACTTGGAAAAAGTACTGGCACTTAACAGTGGTTTAAGCCACGAATTAGGCTAGGTTTATTAACCTTCTTTCAAGTGAAATTACTCCTTTGATTGGTTGGCTCGGTTATTAATAATACAACCACCGCACTCACTTTAGGGTATGTAGGCCTATATATTGACCGTTATGTTGAAAATGGATTTGTTTGACCTCAAGCTAGTGTAATTATCTTAAACCCATGTAACGTTAAGCCATTGTTTACAGATGCAAAGGAAGCGGCCCTGTCTGCGGCAGATGCTGCTTACGGTTATACACACTCAGCACAAACTACGTACGGCCAAGTTAATTCTGTTGTAGACGGTAGCGCGGATCACGTAAATGGAGACGACAAAAAAGATTTGCCCGAGTTAGATAAATATTGGAAAACTGTTAATGACAACCCACAAGACTTCACTGGCTGGACTTATCTTCTTCAGTATGTTGAGCAAGAAGTAAGCAAATACCTATATAGTGATGATAAATAAAGTAATTAAGGTGTTTTATTATTAGCCATAGTGGGGGTAACTTGGGACACATTTTCAAATCTTTTCTGTCACTTGAATTAATTCGCAACCAGATATTCCTATAAGTTAAAGTACAACCCTATATATTAAAATATCGTACTTCCTAAAAGTTGTAATTATAATGTGTACTGTAAGGAGATTTCAACCATTCTCAAAATATTAAAAATTCTAAGTAAAATTAACGTTTTGGTTGTAATGAGCTGGGCTATTGGTAACAAGTGTAGGTGAGACTACACTTTTATTTAAAAATCAGTTTTTCAAAACACAAAGCTTAAAATTTACTAGAATGAGTCTTTCAACTGCATCATCTGTTGGTATGCATTACATCACATAAAGATTAATCATTACTTATCTGTAGTTAAATGAATTGTTATTCAATTAGCCTAAATAATTTCTCTTGATCACAAACATTAGGGCAGCTAGTCTAAAATAAATTTCCATACGTCTTGTACCCTCCAGTGCCATTTTTGGATATTAACCACTAAATTATTGGAACAAATCTTTATAGGCCTAGTACATAGTAGCTTTAGTTAGCTAATTACCTGGTAATCTTTTAATGATGGTCGACTTTTCACTTTGAGGCAGTCTTCCACAAAAATTGACGGTTCTTTTTTATTGTCCTTCTAAATTTAATTTTAACAATCTAAATCACTGTATCATTCTTTACTAACAAAAAAGAATTAGTCGCAGGTGATGTAGGCCTAATACAAGACAAATTTATACTATGAAGCATTACGACGTATTTTCATTCCAGTGGCTCTAAAATTGCAATAGTGCATTATCTCTTCTATCACCCTGTTGCCACCTTCCCCCTATGATAAGCGTGGTCTACTCACTTTCCAAATTTTTAGACATACTAATTAAAATTTGACTAGTAAATGTGTTTCCGGATGGTCTTTGCCAATTGTACCCCCCCCCCACAATTTCATGTATATTTCTTCTGGTATATTGTGAAAATTGTATTGTATGTGAATGATACTTTTGTTTGCAGAATGACTTGGAGGCAGCACGTAAGGCATTTGATGCCTTTTTTAAATATTATCCATATTGCTATGGCTATTGGAAAAAATATGCAGATTTGGAAAAGAAAAATGGGAATGCCGAGGTTTGTGAAGAGGTATGTACAACTTTTTAATGCATCTATACATTGATCTAAATACTGATAGTCTGATATAATGGGAAATGAGATAACATACATCACTATGCATACATGACAGTAAAAAAATTCATCTTGGCAGTAGATTTGGTTCAAAGGGTGCACACATGAAGCGAGCATTAATTTTTTGTCTCACTTGAAAATATAAACTACATTATGTTTATTTACAATTATTTCATTTGTGACAACAAGGTTGTTATTTTTGAAACTAAAATGTGCTGCCATGTACATAATGTTTAGTGCTTTGTAAAAAGTTTTGTTATTTATTGCATGGGAAAGCCACTTTAAAAATGTATCAATGGACAACGCATTGAGAAAAATGCTTTCCCAAAAAGTTTACAGCCAGTAATTTGATAAAAAAAGACTAGGTGTAGGCCTATATACTTGCCGACAAGTCAACCTCCCAGGTAGAAAACCAGGTCTCCTGCTCTCCTGCACGGAGAAGCGCTTGCGAGTCTCGGTTACCTACCTGGGAGGTTGACTTGTCGGCAAGTATAGAAGGAAATATGGAAAATTGAGATTGCTGTGGAGCTGTATAAAGACATGAGTGTCATTTGGTTCCCCCGATTGTTGCTAACTGACATGGAACAATCAAACCTAAAGATGTGTGCCTGCATTATAGACGTGAAGTATTGTGTTGGGCAACTGCTGCTTGATGGAATAATCTTCCTAAAAATAGTTCAAAACTGTTAGGAATTCAATTTAGCAATGATGCTTAAGTCACTATTGACGTGAGAGTCTATACTCCTGATAGTGGGATAACCCCCTATAGTGAAACCAAGCAAAATTTGGGCAGTCATCAACAATAACGGTTTCGTTAAAGTATGGTTACTTATGGTTAAAGTATGGTTTCCATTATATATAATAAAATTTTTGCATTATGAAGTCTTGGAGGCTGTTACTGGTTTTCCATAGGCCTCCAAGTCAACTTTTCAGTTATATTTGTTGTATTTGAAGGTTTTAGCATGTCTATGAATTATAATTTTTTGATTTTTCATAATTATTCTCTTAATCGATGAAAATGTTTTAAACTCTTTTTCACTTGGTTGCTTATTTAAACCGTGGTAAAGGCTGTAAAGCACCACGTAATTTGATTTTTGCTACCCTCGGAAATATCGTCTTCTACTACTACATGCCCGCTAGTATAATACAGATAATGGGATTTTTTTTCTATCTGATATTACAAGTTTCGGACATAACAAAGCAACTACAACAAATACGAATATTTTTTGAGAATTTGAAATTTTTTTTCCGATTTAGCTTGAAAATTGAAATATGCATTGCTTTGCTCTTCAGGTTTTTGAACGTGGCATTAAGGCTATATCTTTGAGTGTGGATTTGTGGCACCATTACATTACATTTTTCAAAGCTCAGTATCCTGAGGAAATTTCTATTGGAAAAGTTAGAGAGTAAGTAATAATTCATTTGTCATTTAAAAAGTATTTTTTGTATTAATTAAACTCTTGGTTTTTTTTAGTCTCTGCGAACGTGCTTTGCAAGCTGCTGGATTGGAATTTCGTTCTGATCGTCTTTGGGAGTTGTACATCGCCTTTGAAACTGAACACAACAATTTGGCAAATGTACTGGCCATCTACGATCGTCTTATTGCCACTCCAACCCAGTTGTATAGTCACCAGTTCGAAAAATTTGAGGAATTTGTTCGGGCAAACAATCCTGTCGACTTTTTAAGCCCCGAAGAACTTGTCCGTCTTAAACAAGAAATAGTCAAATCACAAAAAAAAGACACACAAGATGGGGAAAGTGAAGATGACTCTACTTCCCAGCAGAAGCAGTTGGAAAATGACCTCAAAGCCACAGAAGATACATTAGCCAGTGCAGGGTCAGACACTGGTGATGGCAAGGTGAGTTGTCATTTTGACAAGTTTAACGGTTGGCACTGTTTTTAAATATACCATAAACAGATTGATTCTCAATACCAGTTTTTTTTTCTAACATGAGACATTTTTTTTCTGTTTGTAATTTGATTTTTTCTTGGGTCTTTTCTACGCAAAGGTGTGTGTATATTTACACATTTGCCCTTAAACCTGCAGATGTTCTCCACTTTAGAATCAATTAGCCCTGCATACTCTTTAGCAATCTATTTGTTTCCCACAGCATTCTTCACGAGTCTTGTGAGAGAAAATTAACTCTCCATCAGAAACTTGATAGATTTGGTGTTGCAAGTAGAAAAAAGCGCTCATCTTAAAAGTATGATTGCGATGCTTTTTTGGTATCTAAGCTGTGTTGAAAATATGAATATACACCTGGGTAATATGTACGCTGCTCTTGTATTGATGAAATCAATTATGTTTAACCATAGATGCCAGACGAAGAATTTACTCCACTCAGAGATAAGGTGATTGAGGCAAGACGGCCTATTCACAAGGCCAACGAAGATGAGGTCAGCAAGCGATGGAATTTTGAGGAAGGAGTACGTATTTGCCCATACTTACCTTTATAATGGATTTATTTTGAAGATTTTGGATTAATTTTTGACATTTGTAGTAAAGCGTCTCTCCATTTATGATACTACTGGTCTTAGATAGTTTTTTTTTTTTTCGTAAGCTTAACTATTTCATTGATCTTTTTTAGATTAAACGTCCTTACTTTCACGTGAAGCCTCTGGAAAGGGCACAGTTGAATAACTGGCGAGAATATTTGGAATTTGAAATTGAAAATGGAGGCTATACCCGATCTTGCATACTATTTGAAAGATGTCAGATAGCTTGTGCTATGTATGAAGATTTATGGCTGAAGTATGCAAAATATCAAGAAGCGGTAGATCTAGAAGCTGCTAGAGATGTTTACACTAGAGCATGTACAATTCATTTGCCACGCAAACCAAACATTCACTTATGCTGGGCAAGTTTTGAAGAAAGATTAGGTAAGCATTTCATTTGTCAAGTTAATCGAGAGAGGGGGATGTGAATATTCAAAATGTATATTTCATGTATTTATAAAATAGGAGATTTTGATAAGGCAATTGAGATATTAGATGCTTTGGAGAAGAACTTTCCAGGGCACCTTCCAATTACATTCCGCAGAATTAATCTTGTGAGGAGACAGGGCAAACACGAAGAGGCAGACAAGTTATACAAGGAGTACATCGAAGCATCAAAAACACCCCAAGTTGCATCACTCTATGCCCTTAAGCAGGCTCGATATAGGCATAAGGTATTTAAAAGATTTGTTGTTTTGAAAAACCTTCATTACTTTTTTACTCATTTGTAGCAGTTGTTCTACCACAAACCAGTTGTGAGGAGTTTTTTTAGTTGTTGAATTTGTCTCACTTTCATCTTCATGTACCATCCTACCGTGTAAAAAGCATTGTCAGATCCTGGTTACCCTCTATAGTTCACTACATGCAGCTCGTTGCATGTGTTTAGTGTTTTTAAATATAGTACCTGACAAGTTTATTTCATTTAGCACTTTATAATGAAAAAATATATATATTTGTTTTGTTGGAAAATTATGTTATGATTATAATCCTTCAATACGTTCCAGCTTAAAGTAATAAAATATTTTTCTAATTTGTCTTAGGTCCTTGCTGATGAAGAGGGTGCAGTGCAGTTATTAAAAGATGCAATAGAAAAAGACAAGGTGTGTTGATGATGATTGTTTACTGGCGTGCTGCAGAAATGAGATGCAATTGAGAAAGTGGTTGATGTTCTTGACCGTTTTTACCAGCTCTTTTCTGTAGCACCTTCAAACTATATGCATATATTGTTTATTTTTAAGTTTGGATATATTATGGCATGTAGCCAAGTGGTGCATGTAACCCTTGGCCAAGTGTATCCTCTTTCTTTCAGACTTTGGTTAGACGTTGCTTTATTATCGTTGATGGTCTTAAGCAACCCCCACCCGTGCCACATGCACTATGTAACATAAACAGGTGTCCCCGGTTTGGTTTCTTGCAAAAAGTCGGGACAATCGGCTAGAGTATTCTACAATTCTTGCAGGAAGTCGGTGAATGATCTCGTACTTGAAATCCAATTCATGAATAAAATCTGGCCTCAGGGAGGTTTATCGGTCCGATAAGCTAACCTGTGACTTTGATTTCCAGTGTTTAGTTTCGGGAACGTTCCACTTCCACACGCAACTAACTGCGGGGCGAATGCAAGCGGAAAAAGGCATTTCAGTAAAGTTAATCCAGAATTGCGTGTGAAGGTTGTTGGAAATTGGGGCAGGAATTGTCCACCCTTACATTCGGAAGTTGTGAAACGCATCGTGCGTAAGACAACAATCGACTGACAATTAAATCTCGGGTTATTGGCCGTTTTTCTGGTTCGGTGTGTTTTTAACTACAATCAATGGATTTTTTTGCTATTTAGCAGCATGTTATTAAATGCTGAAGTGAAGAATGGCCTGCCCGGGGGCATCGCAAGTTTTTTAGATTCAAATTCTAATGCAATGTTTTTTTGCTTTCTGTTTTTTCCCCCTACTTTTTGCTCTTACTATATTCCCTGGCCACGTTTTTCCTACAGGACAATGCGAGGCTCTACATGCAATTGATTGACATCTATTATCAGACGACACCGTTTAATGAAGAAAGTGTCATCAAGGCATTTGAAGGAGCCTTAAACAGCGATATGGCCATTGAAGCAAAGATTTTATTCGCTCAAAGAAAAGTGGAATTTTTGGAGGATCTAGGATCTAACATTGTCAAGTAAGCACTAATACATGCTTATATACATATTGCATTTGAATGGTTCGATGTAATTTTGTGTGTGGAGCTAAGGATCATAACTGTTAATTATTAGGACAATGTACCCTTAAATATTTCTTATCAATTTCAGAATCCAAGAAGCATACAATGACCTTACCAAGTTGACCAGTGCAGGTGCTGAAAAAAGAAAAAGGGCATTAGAGGAGGGCGGGTAAGTCGATTTTGTAGCTTAAATTTTCAAATTAATTCAATATAAAAATAATAAAAATGACGAACTGTGTTAATTAATAGGAAAATATACCTTCAATTTTTTTTGTCTAATTTAAGAAATAATCATTACTTATTTGGAATTGCACTGTCGCTACTATAACAAATTTAACGTGGTTTTCATATCTTCTATTTGCATTTCAGGGAAGATCCGTTGAGTAAGCGAGCACGTACCGACGTGAATGGTGTTGTAGCATTAACAGGCACAAACGTTGCTCTAAATTCGACGGGTGCAGTGGCTGCTGCCACGGACCCAGCAGCCGCCTATGGCTATAATTGGGCCGGATACCCTCAGGTAATACGTGCATTGCAATTCCCATTTTAAAACAAACTGTTTCTTTGATTGACATTGATTGTAAATGAGACATATTTTCAGAATTATAATTACCAAGCAGCGTGGAATATGTATGGCCAACAGTACTACCAGCAACAGTGAAACAGTATTTTCTTTTGCATTAGTCCCAACATGTTTTGGCTCGAAGGTTATATGGACCTGGCCTAATTAAGGAGGTAATATTGGAAACTGCTCCATTGTGTTTCTCCCAACAAATTCCATCAGGTTAGAAACCAGATTTTTTAAAAATTGAATTAATTTTGTTTACAAAGAAGCATTTTTTCCTTTCAATTATCTGCCCTTTGACAATTTAATTTTTCTCTTTGAATTAAATTCTTATTACATAAAACTGAGTTAAATTGTCTTTAGTACTGGTGTCAACAAAATATATATATGCCATCGCGATAGATAATTCTGTGACATGTTGCCAGGCTACCTAATGAAATTTAATATTCCATGGCGTTATAATGTTACATTGATTATGAATCCATGCAAAATCCTTACGAAAAAGTATTTATATTTCCCAAACAAATGAAACCCAGTCAAACACTTTTTATAATATATTACATGTAGTTTGAGCACTTACAAAAATAATAACTTTGAAGTGACCGGTGCTATGAAAATACTCGTTTCCAAGGCATTGGATATGGCCTGTCACTATGCATGGAATGATGGAAATTGCCCCTTCATTTGTTTTCCGTAATGCTATCTGTCTGGCAGTGTTCATCAAAACTGTGGAAACAATGTATAAAATAATTTTTGATACCTCATTAAGGTAATGGCAAACAATCAACTTTTTGTTTTTACATGTCATGGGAAACCCCTAATCACATCCCATTTAACCTTAAACGAATTTAAATGATCATTTAGTTGATTTTTACAAAAGCAGCAAACAAGCCATGCCATACTTTTATTGCTGTCCCATATCTTTCAAGATTTACACACATGCTTTTAGAATTTTCAGAAGGCATTGTTTATAGGAGTATAAATGCTATTTGCGCCTCACATATAATCCCAGCGCACAGACATTGTTTTCTTAGAAGTTGGCTAAAATAATAAAGTTAGACAAATTTATAGTTTAACTATTGTGGAAATATTTTTTTAATATTCATTAACTTATTTTCTAGAAAGTTGAATACAACTTAAGTTCCATGCAAATATTTGCATATTATTATTCACTTTGAACTTTGCACATTTTTCAATGAGACATAAGCATCAGCACATGCTTTTAATAGAGTGCAATATTGAATGCTTTTTTCGACATTAACTGAACTTTGTAAACCTTGAGCTGCCCACTCCATTGTCTTTTTTAATGCATTCTCGCCTTGAGAATACCAGGAGTTTAAACTTGAGTTTTCCATTGTTGAGCTGGCATTAACTTCAGATTGTAAATCTGCTGAATGTAATGGATCTGGATTTTGATCTCCACCATCATTGGTCCTATGTTCAGATTCTTCAATTTGTCGCCTGGCTGCAATTCCACTTAATGCTGTATGAAATAACCACATATTCTAGACACATGAATACACAAACTTATATAAGCTTCCAAGTTAAAAACCAATAATATTACCAGGATTATCTTTAGTATGTTCGTTGTCAACTTCAGAGCATGCTACACAATACAGCTCATGTTGCCTGTCTTCTAGTAATATTGTCTGCAAGAATGACAATACATTTGCTCATTTAGCACTAACACAAAATCCAAATCATTGATTGGTCATACCTCACACTTATCACAAATATGACTTAACATCTTATATCCCTTCAGTAAATATTGACCCATAACTTTGCTAATTTTGTCTGAACGCTCTCTCTTGGCTTCTAAAATCTTCATTTCTGCTTCTGATGGTGGAAGCCAGTTATCATCTGAATCACCATTATTTATTTCCATGATCAGGTTACTTTGAAACTATGAGATAATGATAATGAAAAATTGAAAGAAAAAATTGATTAGGGAGTTATTTAGCCATACTGTTAGTTTTCTGGTTTAAAATTCTAAAGCAAACGTCCACAAAATATATACTTTTACTGTAAAATTTCTAAGAGCTTGTGCAATTATTTTTGGAAATAACTTGGACTGTGTGCTTATTAGAGACTGTGCACAGTTCATCTCATGTCCAATTTGTAAATACTTCCCATTTGTGTTAAATTACTATTATAGGTTTATTTCAATCAAATTTAATACTGTAAAAAACCAAAAGTGTCTATGGCCATTTAACACGGGAATATAACTTATTTTGCCGGGGAAACAACTTCCCCACACCAGTACTGTGTTCTTACGAGGGGAGGTAGTGTACGTAGGCCTACTGTATGTCACAAAACCTCAAAATTTACATTTTATAACTATTAACTGATCGGTTGTATGTATTTCTCCCCCCCTGTAGCAATTTTTCTGTTTCAAAAGGCATAAAGATGACTTTTCAAGTCCACTGAAAGCGGCATAGGATGGAAAAATTGCTGCAGGGGGTCCTAAAATCGATCATTTAACAGTTATAAAATGTGAATTTTGAGATTTTGTGACATGCAGTATACTACCTACCCTCGTTAGTTTCACCGTGAATTAGAAGATCAAGAAGATAGTAGGCCTAAGGAGGGAAGGAATGCATGCATGGCCGACAGTAATGGTAGCCAACGTTGGGAAGAGAATCAGGTCTCCCAAGTGCCAGGCAGAAGTGCTAACCACTCAGCAAACATACCCAGTTTGGTACGGATGAATGTACAAGCTATATCCGGTATGTAATTAGCCATATATGAACAATACCAGGCTCTAGAGGCCCGATGTGAAGCCAGTTCGTATTACAATTATTTTTGAGTACTGTATCTGGAATCTGATTTTTGTGGATTAGATGTGCAAATCCAAGGCCCGATGCCAGGCAATATTCGCATTGGCCTAAATCCAACACTGAATTAAACCTGTCTATACTTAGCCCCTTTGGGCTAGCACTAATTGTTGCACCAGATTTTGCACCATAAAAAGTAGGAACAGTTTGTCGTTTTTAATGAGAACTGAACTGAATTCATGATGCATTACATGATTAGGGTAGGGCTTCACTGAGAAATAGTATTTTGACAGAAGGCATGTAATATATTGCAAGACAAATAATTAATTTATTGCACCTTAATCTGTTCAAACAAAACTACAATTAATTAATGCTTTAACATGTGAATCAGTAACGTTAACCCTCGATTTTACCTTAAACTGAAATAATATTTGTCCCAGAGATTAGTTATTCTGGCTACAATACCAAGTTATTTCCCACACTAATATTTGTCAATAGCCATTAGCATGGGAAATGGCTTTGATTTGTGTAAACGGTCAATAGGTGGCGATCTGTTATCGGCGGGCTTTTGTATTTGCAAATGGCGGCTGCATGTTGTGTTTTGGTTTGTAAACGACCCTTTTAACGATCTGCAGGTTGTATATTTTAAATTTAGTAAAAAAAAATGCTAACCCCGAGAGTGTCTAAGAACACTCCAGGTTCAAGTAGAACACAAAGATCATTGTCCACGTCCAGAAATTCGCCATTTGTTACACCAGGAAGACGTTCCTTGTTGCATGGCAGGTAAAGTTGATCCTTGGATTATCGTACCTTGTATTGTAGGCTATGCATTTTATCAAATAGATTTAATGTAATTATTACTTCAATTAGAATTTTACTTTTTATTAAGTAATGAAATTAGCTTCAACATAGGACTAAAAAGCTCAGAAGGCAGTATTAAAGGGCTTCAGTAGGACAATCAAAATTTATAATTTAGGAGCTATATGTTTAGAAGTGATCCGTGCGTTTGGCAGATTCAGGGAAAATTGTGGGGGATACGTTGATGGGCATGGAAGTTTACCCTAATCGGGAACTTTGCCCCCAGACCCTAAACCTAACCTGGTGCTTTGCCCCCCTGCTGACCTAACCTGGTGCTTTGTCTCCCTGCTGACCTAACCTATTGCAATCCTTGCCCAAACTAAATTTAACATTTTAGCCTAGGTTAGCCAATGCACCATGTAGGCCTACAGTAATTACTAAATAAAACCTTTTTTAGAGGAAATTTCATGGAAATGAAGTTGAATTCACTTGAAAATGAGTTCCGTTTGACTAATAGTAGTCAGCATATAAAAAGCTTGTCAGTTTAACGTTTTTCTAATGAGTACCCTCAGGTAGACTTATGCCAAAATTGATAATCTTAGTGCCGGGAAGGGATGAGGGGAGGAGTGGAGAAGAAAAATTTCGTGAAGACGGTGCACCTATTATGTTCACGCAAGCCTATAGCTATCTATATATATATATATCTGTTAGTAGGCTACCGATAGCCTGTTCCAAAATAAGATTGAACTTGGGTTTTTTCCTAAAGTTCAGGCAGCCTCACGTCTGGCCTTCTCGATCCAGCTAACTGGGCGGGAACGCCCTCTGCTGGAATTTTGGGTATGCGAATGGGAATTACCCCCATCGTGATCTGCTTGTGAATGTGTTTACCAGCTTACTTTACTGGCTTGGTGGATCAAAACAGGGCTCTTAACGACGAGCAGCTTATCATGGTGGGGGGCTACTTCCTGTTTCCTACCCAAGGTGTCAGCAAAGGTCTTTCTCGCTCAGTTACCCAGAGAGTATACAAGTGCCATACAGGACAGCAGGATGTAAGCAATGCCCTCAGTGTGGCTGGCAGAGGTGGCAAGAGGCGATACCTGCATGCCATTGTTGAACACTTGAATTTGCCTGCAAGGGTTTGTGGGAATGCAGTTATTTAGTAAAGTTGGTCCTCACTGTAAGGGTTGATGCCCAAACCCCCCTTCTGACGTAAGATTAACAAAACGTATTATTTAGCAAAGTCATACAACTTGTTACAAAAAAGAGAAGAAAAATGTTATATAACATTTTAGTTGTTCTTTTATATCAAGTTATATATAGGATATATATGTGTGTTATCCAACAGGTGTCGGTAAAGTTAAAAATAAGTTACAAAAATGTGCTGTATAACATGGTTTAGTCTGTCTACAAATGTAAACTTGTTGTAAAACAAGATATGTTTAAACAATATTTGATTAATAATGTTTTACAACTTGTTACATAAATTTATTTTTAAAAATAGTATCATCCAATAACACGTTTTATATATAGGCCTATATATATACCGGTTTATCAAGTTATATAACAAGCTGTACAATAAAGTTAAAAACAAATTTGTTCTATAACAATTTTTTGTTATGTAGTGTGGACCCACCATTATAAATACATTCAACTCACGCCGCTAACATTTTTCAGAGTTGAGCACATTGCCTGGTACCTACATCTTTGATTTCACAATAATGACTAATAGCCTGACTAGGAGTGTTTTCTTGTGTGTCTCCACATTATGTGTGGTTAATGTAGGATATACTTGTATTGCAATCCGAATATTTTTTTTTGAGAAGTGAACCGTAGGAACTTGTAAAAAGTAACCAAATATGTTATAGACTTGTCGCGCATTTGAATGCGGAATGCTTGATAATTTGTTATTGGAACACTAAAAATCTATTTAACTTATTACAGAAAGTCTAAAGATTTATTCACCATGTATTTATTTAAAAAAAAAATAATTAAATAAAAAATGTGGGGGAAAAAATTAAGTTAAAAACATTCTAGAGTAAGTCTACAAGTACACTGTAATTTAGTTTGTATATACCATTCAAGACCAACATTTAATATTGTAAAAGGAAAGAGCAGGGTTTTTTATGCGTTGCTCCTGCAACTTATGGAATATGGTTATGGAATATGCATTATTGTATGATAATTTAAGTTTTTGAACATTTTTATGAAAATATAGTTGTACGAACTTAATTGATTATTAAAATAAAATAGGTCTACCAGTCTTTTAAGGGACATTTTTTTGGTTTAGTTCTTTGCGCAACCAGTCACGGCTAAGCACTTCCCTTCAAACACCTCATGTAATTGAGGATACAGGATCACATATTGTTGAAAATTTTGGAACTGCATTGCCTGTTCTTGTAAATGAAGCTTTGACACTAGCTGAACGTAAGTTAAGGCTTTTATTCCAGCAGCTCCTTCCTACTTTTTTCTATTACATTGGTTAATTTAATGTTGTAAACAATTATTAGGTAGTCACATTGTAAGTGTGCGTCTCGATTCTTCTGGTTGGGCTTGGCTAGTTTGTGGTCGTCGACTATTCGTTTGGAAATACAAATTGAACGCTGGTCAGAGATTGTCTTCAGTAAGCAGTTTTTCTAACCAAAGCCTGCTTCCAGTTGCTGTGAAACTTATCATATATTTTTCCTAAGGCTCCACAATGCCGTGAACTAACTCTTCCCCCGAGTGATTTGGCACATAAAGCCGATTTGGTTTGCATTTTTCCAAGCGATGATAGACAAGTGCCATCGGCATTGGCAGTTTCCCCGGAAGGTGCAATCTGCTACTGGCCTAGTATTGCTCACGAAGGCTCATATTTTGAAACAAACGCTGATCTTCATGGACAAGAGTGTTACTCTCTCACTAGTTATCAGGTAGCTGGTTAATACAGGGATTAGAATTTGGAAGCACAGCTTTTCGTTCTTGGCTACGATCATATCTTGAAGTTGTGTTTAATTTTATTTAGCCATATGGCAGCATTTTGGCTACAACAACCAGTACCCTCATCCTTGTGTCACCCTCAGGATTTGGCCAGGAGGTTGGGCAAATCAGTTTCTCTGCTGGCTTAATTGGTTTATGGCATAATTAGACCATGAAAATGTGTGTTTTAAAAATATTCCTAGATTTATAAATTATTTTGATGTTCCCGTTTTTAGAACACAATCACGTGTCGTAATTTAACAGTGGCAAAAGGTGCTTTGGCTCGACTTAGTCGCCGGGTTTCGTCATTCATTTTTGGTTCAATGCCAGTCCAAACCACGGAATCGGTAAACAACGAAATGAGCTAGTGGATTGATTCTACTATTAGATTTTGTTTCATTTCATGTGCTTTTCTTGCTTTTGAACCTGTTGAGCCTGAGGCTTGTACGTGTAAAATTGAGCACGTTAATTGCACTTGTAAGATTTCTAGGCCTACACATTTTGTTCCACCACTGGAAAAACAAGCAAAATTAACATGTGTATAATTTACAATTCTCAAATTTGAGTAAAAGCTTGATTAAATCAAACAACTTATCAAAATGGATAACCCTAAGGTACCGCGGTGGTAGGGCCTACTGGTATTGAAAAAAATGGTTTATTGCTTTGTTCATTTACAGCGACTTGTCCGAGTAATTGTTAGCAAGGAACAGGACTCTGGTCTTAAATTAATTTATATTTTGAGTGGAAGCAGTCTTCAGAAATGGGAAATAGGCGAAGATGAAGGCGATAAGGTAACCGTGAGGGGTTACGATTTATTTATTTTTGGAAATTATTGCTTTCACCATCTTGTATTTTGTTCTTATTAGTTGTTATTTGACTGCGATGTGGATCTTATGTTGCGAGATAAATTTATTGAAAACGTCATGGTAATTGTTTATGTATAAAAGGAGTTATGCATAATGAGTGCCCATTGATTTTCAATATAGATATATATATATTTCTATTGCATTCTAGGGTCAAGATATGTTGCATGCTCACCAGTTAAAAATTTTTCTCATCGATATGCAACTCAATAAGTAAGAACAAGTAACTAATCTAGTGGCCTAAAGTGCAGTAATACAAAATTTCTGAAAATATTTTTAAATATTGTTGTAAATTTTCCAGACATGGCTTGTTTATTTTGGCGAGTGCAATTAGTCCAAGAAATCCACAGAAAGTTCATTATGGGCTCGGCGTTGTTGATGTCCACAATGTCGCCATTCCAATTAATCTCTGTGCTTTTGTTGTTATATTGCACAATGATACGTTCCTGGTATTTAATGCAAAACTAATCTTTCAATTAGGAATTTAAAGAATGTATGGAATTTATTTGCAAACAGTAAGCCAAAAATCTTAAAAACTTTTTCAGGAAACTGAAGAGGATTTAATTCTGAGCTATCGTTTGCTCCTACCTGACTCAAAATCTGACTGTGCTTACGTATATCGCAATAACATAGTGTTGTGCATCCCTTGTAAGTGTTTCGTTACGTGTAATTTTTTTTCGAAATCTAGTTTGCTCTATTTGCTTTCTTTAAAACTTTTTTCTTTGTTTGACATATAATGTCCATATCATATCCACAAACCCGCTAATCAAATTTGAATGCTTTTAGTGACAACGGGCTGCGAAGAGGCTGACAAAGTTGAACTCCGACAGCAGGGTGACTGCATCTTAGGAGCTGGTTCTTTTGATGGGCTGCCCCTATTTTTTTCCCTGAAGCATGGCATCATTTTAATTAGCTTGTCTTCTGCTGATGATTCTGTGTAAGACATTGTATTAATTATCATTTGTAGGTAAAATTGTTTAAAATTCTAATACATGTTCTAATTTTGGAGTTAAAAATATATGCATGTGTAAGGCTAAGCATATGTTACAAACATAATTTGTCAAGTGATAAACCTATTCCATTTCATTTATTTCATTTTGGATCCTAAATTGGGTTATCTCAAATTAGATCGGTAGCAAATGCATCTGTGGCTGCCGATACGCCTTCCATTTCTGAGGTACTTTATTTTCTTTCTGCTTTCAAATTGAAACCTTCGTTGCTACGATACTCACAATTCTATTTTAATGTTTCAGAGTTACAGTCTATCATGCAGCATTGCTCAGTTGGAAGATCTTGCTGCCAGTGATGACAAAACTTCACAACTTAAAGCTGCTCTTCTTTTGTTTTGCCAGAAAAATATTGTAAGTTAATATTTTCTTTCAACTGACTTGGGCAAACTTTTTGAAAGTGATGGTGCTGCATTATCCATATTTTAGGCACAAAGTCAAGCAATTCTCGAGGAATCATTTCCTCATTCTACTACTTCGATGATGGAAGTGAATTCGGTATTGGATGCAACAATTCTGTCTCTCAGCAAGCAGACAATTAACGACTTTCCGGCCACGGATCCAAGATGGGCAGAGACACTTCCACAAGGTATTTTATCCCAAAAGAAAGACCCATTTTATTTTCAAGAATGCCAGTTGAAACCCTGTCTTGTCTTTGGACCATCAGAAACTGGTTCTACAACCTCGATGATCATACTTCATCAATTGGATGATAAACAGAAAGCTCATCATATTTTCCTGACATTCTTACAGCAAAGCAACTTATGGGAAAGGGTAAAAATAAGTACAAAATTGAAGTCAAACCACAGTTGCTGTTTTTAATATATTAAAGTGAATATTTCTCTTATAAAGCTTCAATTAGTATCCTACTTGTCCCACAACGTCAGCACTCGCCGAATCTTGTTTGACCATTCCGGAAAACTTGTTGCAGCCAAAGCTTTGAGAAGCATGCAGTCGCAGTATGTTGAAACACGTTGTATTTATGCTTTCCGTAGTTTATTGCTTGTTCCCGAAGCTGTGGCGGTTTTCTGTTTGATAATTTGAATACTTGTATGAATATTGTCACTTTTTTCGTTAGATATGGTAGTCTCATTGACTCTGCCATCAAAGCGGCATTGCAGACAAGAAAAGTAAAACCATCTGGAAAATTGACTCACCAAGACATCTTTTATCGGGAAGTATCGAGCGTCCAAGACATTGTTCCTGCTCTTTTAGTTGTGGAAGCAGGTCTCATTGCTGATGCACTCACACAAACTATCGTTGGGACCGTGATGACTGTTAATAATATTATTCTCGTGAGAAATTTTAACCACTTTTTTAATGCCATTGCTATTTAGCCAGTGTTTCATTTCATAATGAACTTTATATATTTAAATGATAAAGATTTGTTAATTGGAAATTATTTTCTTATGAAATATTATAAAATGTTAACTGTTAAAATGTTTCGGTGATTGTTTGGCATCCCATTTTTGGAAATAGGTATTTTTATAGAAAATAATTAAAGAAAATAGCAAGGTGGTTTTGTATAAGCAATCAGATTTGAAATTTGAGAATGGGTTGTCCGTGCCACTCTGCTTTCTAGAGGCATTATCTAGATTTTTACAAAAATGCGTAAGAACTGCATGATAAGTTGGAACTAATATTTTTTTACTACAGTTTCTTGCTCGTGCTAATTATATTGCTTAAGCCATAGTAGGAATCTTGTTAAAAATGCAATGGAAATGAAACTTTTGATTGGCTTTGAATTAAAACTTTGTAATTGATAAATGTAATTTTCAATTAAGACTATTCTACGCCAAGTGTCCCAGCATCAACAACAGCACTTAATTCGATTTAATACCAATGCATTGCAAGCAGAGGGAGAGTATGTACTGTGGACGAGTTCTTCCGATTCTAGCACTTTACGCTCATGGCTCATTAAGCAGGTAATTGTTATAAGCAGACGTTTCCCTTGAACCTGAACAATGCCTAAATTTTGTTTGAATTTATGGCAGACATCATTTATCTTGGATTATGCAATCAAAGCTGCTCAAGATACGGCTACTCGTGGGAATCTTTTTCAACAGCTTATGGATATCATTGATTTGGTTTTGGATGGATACCGATGCCAGCTTCAGACGTTGGAACATTCAAATGCAGAGCCGGGACATTACGAAAGTTTTGTTCACCAATATGAGCAAGATAGGCTCACTTTAATTATGACTTTACGTATGTTTTTTTCCTAGACATTGAGATATGTTATTCCCCATTTCTTTTTGTAATGTTAAAAATTAATTAATAGTTAGTGCTGAACAGTATGAAAGGGCAGCCTCTTTAGCGGAAAAATACTTGGATTTTGAAGTGCTCGTACGTCTTTGCGAGGCGACTGATAATCAAGAAAGGTTGAATCGTTATATGATTCAGTTCAGCGATCAGGTTAGTTCTTGTAAAAATCAATTATCAAATTTTGTTTTTCAACTACTAACACCAGTTAAAAGCATTACGAAAACTGGAATAATTCCTTGGATAACTCTTTAATACACCAAAAATCCACTCTCTCTGCTGTCATATCCTAAAAAACAAGTTGAGTTATACTTTCAGTAAATGGCAAAATTTTCTCAAAAATCACTCTAGAACCCAATTGTAAAACTGTTTGGATTTGGGAAGTTAAATTAAAGTTAGTCGTGTATACTGTGTTGGTAAACCGCATTTGCCTTTTATTTAGGAGATCCTTGATTAACACTGTACTGTCCTCAAGAAATTTGTTTCAAAATGGGGCTAAATGCACGTGCGTATTCCATTAAAACTAAATGTAATGTACGTGCATTGAGCCCCATTTTGAAATAAAACTTATGAGGTGAATGCCCCTTTAAGCAGTGCATTTTTATTACATGATAATACAGATCAAGCTTCTGCTCCCTGAATGCTAAATTTGGAAATTTTTATCATTTTAGGGATTTGTTGAATTTACTTTTAAATGGTATTTAAAGGAAGGTAATTATAAGCTTCGTTACTTTTTCATGTAGTTTTAAATTTAGCAAAAAGGTCTGGCTATTGTCAGTCTTTTTTTTAGATAAGGCGAAATATCATCAATTTTATATATATTGTAGTAAGTGTAAAAGTAATACGATTACTTGTACTATCTTTACCTTAGGTAAGCGGGGCAAGCTATTATCCCAGCCTGCATTGCAACAGGAAAGCTTGCAACATTTTTTAAAAGAGCACAGCAATCTCAGTTGGTTGCAAGACATCAACAAAAATCGATATATTCAAGCACATCACACGTTGAAAACATTGGGTCAGGCAGAAACTGCCATACTTCGTAGGAAAAAAGTAAAAATAAAAACAAAAAAATTTCTTACCAATTTTTTTATATATATTATTATTATAATTTCTATTAAATTCTTCATTTTTTGAAATAGACTTTACTAAGTTTAAGCAAGTTGTGCGCTCTGACTTCTGATAGCACCACTGAAGAGACGGACGTGGCTATTCAAGGTCAGAAGTAGAATAAATTGAATTATTATTTCAGTATGCTTGTATTCAGATAGATTTTGATTGATTTGACTTAATAATATACTTCAACCCCTCAATAATTCTATTATGATCTAGAAATAGGAAGTTGTGTTTTAAACGAACCTTTTGTTTTAGATTTGAATCAAGAACTGGAGTTAATATTGTATCAAGAAGCACTGCCATCCACTGTGTTGGAGGTTTTGTTTTGTTTATTTTAAAATTGAATTTTTTTAAAGGCAGAAATTATGGAAGATTTTATATTTTTTTGCAATTACATTTCAGAGTTATGATTTTGATCTGTACACTATGCGAGTGTTGGACCCCGAAGAACTGATTGAAGTACATATTTCAGCATTATTCTGTTTAAAACACAAATTTTCATAGCTTATCCTATTTAGGCGTTATCATATTAATTTATATTTAATGTTGAATGATGTAGATGAATTTTAAAAATTCAAAGAAATTAATACACTTGTTTAACGTTTGATGCCATTGCAGATGTATATTTGTGAATACAATGTTGGTGCTAATGAATTTGATTTCAAGAAAGCTTTGGACTTGCTACAGTTTGTCTGCAAGGTGAGATGCTGCATAATGATGTAGTAACTTATCAACTTGTTAATAATTATTTCTGATGCAAATTAATCTTGTCCGAATGTAGGAGTCCGTCGAGAAGAGCGAGGAGTTGCGCACACACATCTGGTGTCGGGCCATATTAAAGGACAACTGGGACATCTTCGATGATATTTCTGGCAACGTTCTGGATATTTGCTCGCAAACCATTTTTTTCCGCACGGCTGGTTTAGCCTTAACTGACGGTAAGTTTTTAAAATTTAGCATTTAATAGGAAAACATAACTAGAAATATTATTTATAAATAGTGAACTATGAGGTATATGTATTTGCTGGTATATGGTATTTGCTGAAATGATCAGCAAACTTATTCATAAACTTGTGAATTTCAAAGGTGTTGATTTACAAGAATTTCTTCCGAAAGTGGACACACTGTTGGACAGCGAAGAATTGGGAGCCTTAAAAGACAACACTACGTTTTGCTACTTGATTCGGGCTGGCTATGAGCAAATTGCGAGGGTTATGTTATAATGCCAATAAAACACCAGAATAAGCTAAGTAAAACTTTATTAATTTGCGTGTTTATTTTTGGCCTTTTTCGCCACTAAAAGTACACCAAATTATACAATATTTGGTAGAATTGGAAGCATGTCGAATGGTCCAAATGGACTTCGTAAAATACTGATACTGGTTATTCTCGGATTAGACAGATATTTTTTTAACCATCTGCATTTACATGAACAGGCTTATGCATTTACTTTTAATATTCTATATTCTATTCTGCAGACTATAGTAATTTAAAATGTATATACTAACTTATTTCATTACTTGCAATTGCTCCTAAATGAAGCACAGATAGACCTGAAAAAAGAAAATATTAAACATTCTTTGAGATATACAGAACACTACTTAAAAATATATTAATGACGGATCACCCATTTAAGTTTGAAAAATTGTTATGAAACAGGCGTACGGCCAACTAGAGCAAATTATGAACAAATATTTCTTGAATTAATATATCACATCTGCCACAAATTTATCCTATGATTGTGGAAGTTAGTTTTAAAAAAAATTAGGGAATAAAGATGAGCATATATAGTATCCAAGAAGGTAATATACTCAATGTTAAAATTCTAATTGTTAATATGAGAGAAAGATATTACTACTCATGGTTCATTTTAAAAACTAAAATTGGTCCAAAAAAATTGAAATGAATTTCCAATGGCATATTTTTCCAAATGCATGTGCCTTTGCATTTGATTACTATAATACAGTATAGAATTGTAGACATTTTCTGCTTTTTAATAACAAACTTAATTGCGTGCTTCAATTAAGATTACTCGCCGTTTCAATTGAATTTTTATGTTTACCTGATTTTCTAAAGTGGGTATGTCAACTTCTAATTAAACACGTAAAAGTTTCATTTGGTTTTCTATTTTGAAGGAGGTTTATCAGTTGGCATAGTAGTTGGTCCTTTGGTTTTATCATCTACAGAATTGGAATTTGCAGTTACTGCAGTCAAATCTGGTGCATGAAGAGAGAAATCTTTGCTGCTGTCAATACCTCCAACAATTGTGTCCGACTGTTTTTTGCTCGACATTTCATGATTGGCAACGTTGGGCTTGCAAACACAGGAAAAGGAGGAACCGTCCAGCTTGAGCTCTTTTTCTATTTCTTCATTGGCATTCTCGTCAAATGGATCGCTTGTTTTGCACACACAATTCACTGTCTTTGCTGAACTATCGTGACTTCTTCCCGTCGCATTTGAAGGAATTTGTACTCTGGGTAGCACCGGTTTTGGATCCCATAAAAACACATAATACAATGACAGTAATATTGCTGCTAACGATACGGAAAATACGTAAGCTATAACTGTCATTAACCGAATGAGTTTTTTGTTTTGCTTTGGCTCGTAAATTTTCGCCTTGTTGTCATCTCCTGCGAACTTTATCCCAGTTTCGCCTTCCCCACTCATCCTCGAACGTTTTCTAATTTGATCCGAATCCAATTTGTCTGAATTTCGTAACTAGGGCAAGAATTTCAGCAAATTTCTTTACATATACAAAAGATGCTTTAGAAAATCTGATGATGCTACAGATCTTTGCAGCATCCAGCATCTTTCATCTCATCAATCGCATCAGATAATTCGATTTGCACTTTACCTTAGGAAAGACTTATTTTACTGAAAAAAATTGACTGACGATATATATTTTCCACATTTTATGCTCAACATGGTTTTAATATTACGAGCTTATTGGACAAACTGCAAAAAAATTTTTTCCGTTACTGTAATAAAAATAGACCTGAATAATGTTTCAATGATCTCAGATGTATACGTGCAAATCGAAAGATTAGGTAGCCATTTTGTTGAGCTTCCTGTTAAAATTGCAATTAGGTTTTATGATAAATGTATTAAAATGCTACGTTCTTGAACATTTGCAAAGTATTGAAAATATTTGTACATTCTATGTAAATCGGGATTTCACTGTATAGAAAGAAATTGGTTGAATCAAATTAAATGCAAAGGGAAAAACAAAGTTTATGACCTTCGCTTAAAAAAGTGGCATGTAGGTGACGCCACTTTCAAGCTTTCCGTAGTTGTGTTTTCAACTGCTGTAGCTTCGAGGGCAAGAGTTTATTAGGATTCGGGATTTCGTCTGTTGTGGTGGTGTGTTCTCAGTTTTGTACTTTTAAAAGTTTGTCTTTCCATTTGTTGCCATTTTCATGAAAACCATGGAGAATTACGATGGGCATTCGGCGAAAAGACAAAGAACGGACGGTGATACACAAGGGCAAAGAGTAAGTGAGTTATCATACGTTCAATAAAACCTCTCATTGTGTAGACAGTTAGGCCTAATATGTCTAAATGCACGTAAGGTGCACGTTTTTATGTAATAAGTCATTTGTGATTTAATAAAACCGTAATTTAGCCTACTGTAGTTATATGCTATGGGCCCATATCCACAAAAAAGCCAGTAAAAGGGACAGTTGCCGGTAGTGTGACATTGTGCCATTTCGCATGTTGTGGGGGTGTAAAATGATTAAAGAAATCGTAATTTATTTCCTGCAGCTGTCAAAATTATCCAAATTAAATATTACAGTCGTACAGGTACATGATATAATAATAAACAATAGTTAATAGTTTCAACTTGCTTAGACACTCCTGTGTAAGTTAAAGGTTGGATTAATCTATAAAGGCAACGTTCTCTGTGTTCTCCTCACAAAATTTTTGTTAAAAGATATGGCTCAATGCACTTGTATATTCTAGCAAACCAAATATAATTTGCATTTGCATTGATAAAAAATTTTAGAACAAAACTTTCTTGAGAAGAATGTGCCTTTAAAAGATGCTTAGGCTTACTCCATTTACATTTGCTGGAATGCATAGGATCCACGTGGACATGCAGTGCATCTTTAATTTGACAGAGTTGTTTAGATACTGTGTTATTCCACTGTTGTTGTTATACGTATAACAATACGTATCATGTACATGATATTGGACCAAAATCTATTCTAGAACAAAAACTAAATGAATGTACGTGTTTTAGATATGTAAAAGATGTATCATGTTTGCTAAATTCTTAGCATTACAGTGTATTCCATGTATTATAGATTTATAGATTATAAAATCCAAACGTTATAGATTAGCATTAGTATATCTTTTTGAATTTTAAAAAACAGAATTGAGGTTAAAGTCCAGGATGAAGTGCATATAATTTTTAATAATAATTTACACAAAAAAAGTAAAAATTCAGTTCCGCGTATTATTAATGGACATGTGTGACAGTGTGTGGACAACTATAAAAGCTACGAAAGGATCATGTTTGTAACTAGTGCTGCATACGTGTGTAAAATTCACTGATCTGTGGTAAAATTTCATGCACTCAGATTTTTGTCCACCACCATACAATCATGTACCTATAGGTACATGATTGTATGGTGGTGGACAAAAATCTATCTATGACAAAAATGTTTAGGATTTTTTCATCTCTCACGGGGTCTAATAAGTGCCCTAATTAAAATAAAAATTATGTCATTTGCATTTGCTTCAAAATTTGGTAGCTATCACAATCACATTGAACGACCCTCTAATAAAATAAGGATAAGTACTGTAATACACAATTTTTAAAGGGCAGTCTCAATTTTTTAAAAGTTGACCACTTTGGGGGATGTAGGGACTTTATCATCCACATTTAGGGGGGGTTAGCAGGGTAAAACACTTCCTCCTTAAAATTATGCCGGGGCATACATCACCGCAATAGGCCTACACTTGTTGCAGAATAATTTATGAAATTTGCAAATAGCTAAAAACTTGACTCAATATATCAGGTCTGCTTAAGTAAAATGCTAATTAATATTTTTTAAATATTTGATTTTTGTATTCTTTTGCAAAGATACAGATTTTAGCACAATGCAAGATTTTGAGCATGCCTCAAGTGGTGATGATTTAAAAGTTACCTGGAATCTAACATTTCTAACCTGATTATTTTGAAAAATAGTAACATTTGGCGGCAAAAAGTTTGTGAAGTTTCGTTTTTTGAAGTGTTATTTAATAGGTAATATATATAATTGGTTGATTTAAACCAAGAAATGACTTGGAATATTCTAAAAGTGTATAGGCTATAGTCAGACTAATCCAAGACTTCATTATTACACCTAGTGACCATTAATTTTGCACGTGCAAACCACTTTTCATTAGCCTGCCTTTCTGCTTTCTGACCAGCTGAGCCTTTTTAGTGTGAAATAGAAAATGATATTGTAACCTATGGTTTCCTTCCTTGTGGCTATGGTGTAAAAAAGCAAAGTTTCTAGGTTACTTAAGCTAGAAGAGCATTTAGATTTTTTAATACGATTACAAGCCTATTTTATGGCGATTTTCTTGGCATTTTGGCTGACATCATCATTTTTTTGAAGTGTTGCTTGATTTAGTGAAAAACATAAGATGCAATAACTAAATGGCTTTATCTCAACCTTAAAATTGTGAATTCCTTTGGGTTTAATATTAATATTTAACAATTTTAATAATTAATTATCATTTTTTTGTTGAAAAAAATGAAAGTTGCAAGTATGCTTAATCATGTATATTAAATACCGTAGCTTTTAAGTCTAATGCAAATTTGACAGAGGAATTAAGGAGTTGGGAGCCATGCCAAACATGGATGAAAAGGTTTTGACCCATAGAAAAGCCAAATCTTCTCATTTTCTTAAATTTGATGCTCTGCAGCGAATTTATTGAGAATAACGCTGTGTTTCTGACATGGGCGTCCGCAGGATTTTTGTCAGGAGGGGATTGGGGGGAGTCATGATTATCATGATTTGTCATGACTTTGTGGCCATAGCAATTCTATTCAGTACCCTAGGATCACAACATCATGATGGCTTTTGGTAGGGGTGGGGGTATCCCACTATCAGGAGGAGGCTCCCACGTCAGTAGTAACTTAAACATTACTGTTAAATTGAATTCCTAACAGGAAAAAAACCAATACTGCACAATCATGTAGTAAGCATCCGTCCTAGCACGAATTTCAATACAGATTTCACCTTTCGAACAAGCCCCAAGATCTTCGAGATCGCAATGATCCCCAGCTTAGAGAATATAGCATTTCGGTCACACTAGAAGTCCTTTCGTAATTACATTTTACAAATTAGCAGCTCAACGTTTAATCATTTCAGTGGAGGGCAATTCCACCGTAACTGACGCAACAATTACAAATTATTATTTAGATTTGAATTTTATTTAAAATGCTTTCAAATGTAACTGACATCCTAATTACTATTTTAAATTTAATGTAGGCCTACAAGCTGTAAATAAAGTAAACTGACATTTAGTTTCAAAAAATATTAAATAATTTTCACAGTAATTAATTTTGAGATTAGCGTAACTGACGCAACTCCAAAAAGACACAAAAATTTAGCAAATTAGTATTTGCACAATTTCTCAGATTGTTTAACAA
>JAQIXP010000418.1:0-26602 GCA_034700285.1 Proteroiulus fuscus
TTGAACCCCCTACCCCCCCCCCCCCCCCGGTAAATCGAACCATGGGTAATGTTATTCTAAAATTGATGGTTCACATGTGATGTATAGGAACCGCGAGTACCACTAGAACATGTATGTTGGTTCCAGCGCATCTCCCCAATTTCCAATTATGTTGGTTAATATATTGAAATCAAAATAATAAAAAAAGGACACTGAAAATAATTACAAATTAAACATTTTCGAACTTGAAATGCAATTTAGGCTAAATTATTTAATACTTTATAAAATGAAAGTTTAAAACAATCATATAATCCAACATCAATTTGGGATTTACTATTTTCCACAGGAACCAACATGTACTGGTTATGTCATATCATTCTTTAGCATTACATTCACCAGCATTTGCAAACACTGATTTCAGCTTCTGAATTTTACTTTGTCTGCTTTTTTTCAAATAGAAATGAAACCATTTTTGAGGTCCCAGACATGTGACATGGTCTAAAGCATTTTATAGTCAACTGTTGCGTGTATTTTTCCAATCCCTGTAGCTATTCTCCAACATTAAATATCGATTTCTTTCTTATATTAAACGGTGTCTTGTCCAGTCCATTCTACTTCCAATAGCCTAATTTGTAAGGCAAACCGAGTGCTCTTTTAATATCATCTATAATGCATTGTGCAGTTTGTGCTATAGCCAAGTTATTCAGTTTTTTTTAGGGTGTGCAGTTTACAATGTCTATGCTGTGCACCCTTCAATGTCACTTCTGCAGTCCTGCATTTCTGCTTTATTGATTTTGACTGATTAGATGGGTAGGGTTAAAGTCATTTTTAAACCCATTTCAACCCATCTTCCTTTTATGCAAGCAGTCATTTTCATAGTCCCCAAAGTGGTACTCATGTATCAAATGGAGTGCATAGTGAATATCCCTTCAATTAAGCCTATTCTTAAAATGTGTGAACATCACAACAACCCTTGCAAACCTGGTGGTCTGGATTTCTATCAAAAGAAAAACTCCTTATATGTGCTGTAGATAGATGACTTTAAGAAATTGAATTTGGTTATGTGTGTGTGTTTGGACATTCTGTTGATATATCCTTTTGAACAGGATATTTCGATAACTCTTTTGCATAATTTTTACACCCCTCGAAGGTTTTCACCCTTTGAGAGTGTTTAGTGATTTTTTTTTGAATAGAACTTCTTCAAGGATAGGGTTGGGAACCGTTGACAAAAGGTGATATCTGAACCCAGGGTCCCTGTCCTGTTTCTTTTATCATCTCTCGTCTCCCCAAACTTACACCTGTTTTCATTTCTGTAGATTATTCTCAACTCCATGCACCGTTATCAACCTAGGATCCATCTTATCAAATTGTCTGAAGGTTCGGTGAATGGACCTATCACCGACTTGGAAAATGAAAAATATAGGACCTACGTCTTTCCTGAATCTGTCTTCACGGCTGTCACTGCTTATCAGAATCAATTGGTAAGTAACCATCGTTATGCTTGTCTTCTTCTTGTGCCTGCCTGGCTCTTTTTTTTTGGTGAATTTTTGATGAGAATTTTGGGTAAGGTGAGTTGAATTGGAAGTTTACCAAGTGTTTTTAGGGGGAAAATGAATCTTGTACCTTTTTCTCATGTTGTCAGCCAACTTATGAGAAATCTATTAATGAGCTCTGTGCACTCTTTCAATGACTTCTTGTCAAAAGTTGTCATTGCCTCCTACTCGTAGTCTCAAATACTAAGAAACCAGGATATATTCCTTTTTATTTTTGAAATTCACAAAGGCAGTCTTTTTTAATGACAGTTTGCGAGGTAACGAGAATTTATTTCGTTTTTACTTAATTCGGCAGTATGAGATATCTTGGAAATTACTTCTTCTTGGAAATACTTGGAAATTTTTAATCTTGCAAACCATTAATATTCTTTTCTTGGAAATCTGTTTTTACTTTACCATCTTTTATTTGGGATTCCCTGGAAAAGTACAGGATTTTTTTTTTAAATATAAAAATAATGATTGCAGATTCTGAAAAATGATGTAAATTTTTAGAAAGCAAGCAGAAGAGAAGAAATGTTAATTAAAGGGAAAGTCCCACTTTATAGCAATTGGTGTTTTAATTGTACTTACTTACTAGATATGTGATTATGGCTATGACAATAATAATTTCAGCAGAGTTTCCATAATGAAGAAACTAAGACTTTTGGCAAATACATGTTAGGCGCCATTTTTCCATGCGCCCTCTAGGACAGGCATGTCTAAATGTTTCATGAGAGCTGATGCCTTTTATCCAGTAGAGGGCACTACATCCAGTCAGTAAAATGGTGCCTACTTGGGCTTTGCTTTACAACCAAATCCATGTATTCAGGACATTTAATTTACTGATTGGTGGGCTCAAATTAAATTCCAATGTCCATGCTTTTCCAAATTTTTCATGCTCTTCCTCCTGCAACCCATTTCTTTCAAAGTGGGACTATCCTTTTAAATAATAAAAAAGATATCATTTTTACAATTTTATTTAAATTCTTTAATGCTTGAAATCAAATAAAACCTTTTTTTTTAATAATTGGAAACTTAAATATTTTAAAATATATTATAATGCTTAATTCAAATAAATAAAAATCTATCTGTAACAAGTGGCAGAGTGAATTAAAAATATATATGCCTTAAATTATTATAGAGGTATACTGTAATGCATTTTGGTTTTAATAATTTAAATTTTGTTTCTGAAATATCAATTTTTTTAATAGTGTGATTGGACACCCTGCCATTATCTCGTCACTTTAAAAAATACCATATTTTTAATGTCCCATTTTTTGGAACATTTATTTATCAGACCTAAGGCATGGATCAGGATAACCTGGCCAAAATATTTTTCTATTATTATCCCAATTACCGGATACTAACTGGTGTACTGCTCATCACTCGCTTGAATTCCTGCTTCTGGCTCGTTAATTCATTCAGGAAATATATTATTAATTTGTCTAAAATAATTGCTTCGGATTTTTTCGGCACGTAGGCCTGCTATAATTGAATATATGTTAAATACTGGCAATTATTCGGCACGTGCATGGGGCAGTATATACAGGTAGGCCTACCTGAAATATTGCAGTTATATAGGCCTACCAGGTGACCTGTTTCTTAGGGATCATTTCTGCAGCTACTTTGCTAACAATTAAGTAACATACTCTGTGATTTGCAATTACCGAAACTGCCTTCGGAGATTTTCAAAGATTTTTTTTGCAAAAAAAAAAGCAAATTTTTTTTTGGGCTTATAGCACTTATCCAACACTTTTCTCGTGTGAGGTCATGTGTGGTGGTGGTTATATCGGAATATTAATCTAAAGTGGTTGAAAGCAAGGTTGAAAGCAAGATGAGAGGAAGGCGTAATCAGGACTAACCCCCTGGTTTTAGAAAAAAAAAGTGACCAGAGTTACTGAAGAGCCTGAAGAGCCTGAAGTGGCTGGAGTACGAACCACTTTGGGGGCATTGGTCAAACCCTGCAGTCATTTGTGAATGTTTGGAAGCTTAGTGTTGGGTGTTCTCACGTGTAGTGTGAGGTGTCGGCATCATATGTTGGCCACAGGTTGAACCCCACACCTGAAATCCTGAGTTTTTTGGGGAGGAACCGGTTCTAACAACGAGGGCTAAGTCAGCGTATTGACAACACTTGACGTGCTTAAGCTAAACAGATGCCTTGACAATTCCTTTAGTAAAAAGCCTTGTCTTGTCTTGCTTAGCAGCTTAGGCATAGATCAAAAGAAGTAGCTCATCTTATTATGTGTCTGTACGTCTGTCTGTCTGTCTGTCTGTCTGTCTGATGGTGCATGAAGGGAGGGCCGATGTTGATGCTAAAGGTAAAAACGTCTTTTGCACCTGTTATTATTATTGCTCATGTAAAAAAAGGGATACAAATGATGGGGGGGTCATCGACTATCCGAACATCATGTATTTCAAATGCCAGAATTATGATTGCACTTGACAAATTTGTTTTCTTATCCAACTCCTATACTTAACTAGTTTGTGGAATTTTAGGCTGCTGAAGAGATTGCAGCTTGAAGAGATAAGCTTGATCCCCCTATCAGAAAGCTAATATATTTTTTGTATTGGTTCCTTCCGGTAGCTATTGGTTTTCACTAAAATGTATTGGAATATTGGTATTAAACGGTATATTAACTATAAATTTATTGCCAGTATGCCAATAGTTAATATATCTATGTATCTTGTGACAGCATTTTCAATCATAACGGTAAACTCAGCTCAAGTTGGTGTTAATATATTACGGTTTTAAGAATAGAATGCAGCACCCTGGTGGCCAGTGGCCGAATTACAAGTTGTCTGATGAGCCTCCTACTTTGGAACTAGCTGAGCACAAAACTTGCCTGTACTGAATTGCATGTTTCAATTTATAACACTGCAAATGGCAAGTTTATTGTCCCACCAGAGGACTTTTACATTATGCCCCTAGATGGCAGCACTCTTGAACATGTACTGTTTGTTTTTCTTAAATCCTTGGATTCTTGTAATTTTAATGACTTAAATTAAGTAAATAACATATCGGTCATTAACTATTCAATTTACTGTTGGGCTAGGCATATCAGGTTTTATATAGTAGTGGTTGTACCTCATAACTGACGTCATGGAGAGGCCTTGTATGTCATATGCTAATCTGCTATCCTCACCATGACATCACTTGACGTTGATACCATGCAGGAATGGTTGATATGTTCATTACTGCTTGTAATATTTAATATTAAGGAATATTAAGGAATCATTGGCAATAATTTTAAAAGGAAGTAACTGTTAATTGGTATCTGTTTTATTTAAGCTATTTTTATCTTTAATTTTTGATGAAAATAATTATACACGTGTTATTTTAGGCGCAGAAATGCCATTCAATTTTTCATGTCTTTAATATACAGAACTAATTTTAAGAATGCAGATTTCCGTAGGCAAATATATAAGAACCAATGCCGACATACATGTATATGTCTTTTTTGTATAGCCTATAACTTTTCATGCTTGTATTTTAAGTAATAAAATGAATGGTTTAATGGCTAACCTTTTATCATATTTCATGGACCCAGCCCATGCATTCAGAAGTTGGTTTGTTTTAATGATATAGCTAATAAATTACATCTGTTTCCGTATTATTTGTCAAACATTTGGATCAGTTAAATTCTTTTCTTATTATTTGCTAAAATGTATCAGATTTATTGCATTAGATTTATGCCGTGAATAAATCTAAAACTATAGGCCAAAGCTTTCAAATCAGCTGTATCCAATAAGCTTACTTTCTGTATTAATTTTGCAAATTTTTGTTTTCAGATAACCAAATTGAAAATAGACAGTAACCCATTTGCCAAAGGATTTCGAGATTCTTCCCGTTTAACTGAATTTGAAAGGTATTTTTTAATTTTAAGATTATTTTAGACGAGTTTCATAATTGATTTTCATTTCTGTTCATTTTTTTTTTTGTAAATATATACATTAATATTTGAGCAGCTGACTATAATTTATGAGAATGCCTTACACGCTTATTAATCAAAACAATGCAAAAAGGAGCCGCCATTTTTTATCAATGTTGAACTTTTTAACCCCTCACAAATTTCGAACATAGCATGCATGCGTCATTTATGACCCCATGTGTGTGTCAAGACCGGCATACGTGCTGATTATCTAGTTTGCAAGTTGTTTTATGTAAAAAAATTAACACAGGAAAATCATACATTAAATTAGAAATGTATCAGATTGAAACTTTCATTTAAATTAAGAAAAATTGTGATAATTTTATATTGTCCTCATGAAAATTAGACCATATTTATGGATTTTTTATTATCCCGGCCAACGTATGACTTTTCATAACATACACTATGTTGTTCTTCCTTCCTTAAAAATTATAAAATTTTAAGCTTTTCAGGTTGAAATAACATTTAATTTAATATATATTTTTTTGTAAATTACAGATCTTATGTTATTATGTATACTCAAAATACATATTACTTTACATAAAGCACTTTTTAAATGCTAGGCATTAGAACAAAACATAGAAATAAATTGATAATATTGAAATTGAATCACAATTTATGTGTAAAACATGGGCAGCACCATATTGCCTGATCTCAGGAATACCTGAATTGTATATTCTCAGAAATTTTTAACGCCATCTGTTAGTAATGGGAGAAAGCGTCCGCTTTGAAATAATTCAATTTTGGCTTCTTTTTACTTCTATGTAATAATGTATAGAAAGAAAATGTATAGTAAAATAATGAGCATTCCAAAAAAGAATTCCAATTATTAGAATGTTGATTTTTTAATTTTAATATGGCGGAAATTTTCTGAGATTTTTGCAAAGTGCACACATGAAAGTGACCAATTATTATGGATTTCAAAATGACCTTCCAAATAAGGCTGATTTATTCTAATCAATACTTGTTAAATACATTGCAGAGAAACAATGGAAAGTCTGTTAGCCGAACAGGCCCACGGTGCTTCCCCATTGTCCATGCTAGGTTGCTTGGACGGTGCTTCTCCAGAGATGATGGCCAATGGCCTATTTCGGCCAACCATGTTTTTCAAGCCTCCCTCAACTTCTTCCATTCCACCCTTTGGTCCAGAAGTCTTTGGAGCTGCAATGGCTTCCAATCCATCTTGTCTTCCTCAGCTGTACTCCTTATGTAATCGTAGGGGCAGTCCATCTTTTCTGCCTTTGCCTGCCCATTTGTGGGGTCAGTGGAATGCCCTGTACGGTCTTGGACAATTGATGCCATCGACTACATCTGCTCCAGCATTGTCGCCAATGAATTCTAGTGCAGCTGTTGCTTCGGCCAGTTCGGACGGTTACAGAATTTCTAGGACAGTGCATCCATCGTTATCCAATTGCAATGGACCAGTGAGATTTTCACCTTATGCTTATCCTAAACCGGGATCTCCAACCTCAACTTCTGGAAGTTCTTTACCTGATTCTCCAAGGTAAGATCTGTTCATGCCCAATAGTAATAAGCTCCTTTTTGGACATATTTTCCAACATCTCATAAAGATGACTTAAGACACACACCTTTTTAAAAAAATAATTTGACTTGTTATGGCGTGTATCTTTCCTAAATCAATCTCGGGGCCTTCCTATTATGTAACACTATTTTTGTCCAATGTGTGAACCTGCTCCCCTAAATCAGGAACAAAAAATTTAACCATGATATCAAGATTACTTTCCCCCTTCCCTTCTCAATCGTGTTACGTAATATATGGACGACCCTCTTGTTATGGAAATGATAGTCAAAGTATCATTCATAGCATCTTATCCTGGCCAATGGTTCAAATAATTCTTCATATTACATCATGCCTGATAACTTATCACAAAATCCTTGTTCTTCATAATATTTTTCACCTTTTTGAACCAATATTTTTAATTGATAAGTTTAAATAAATTTTGATTTCAAAATCATTAAAGTTAACTAATATAATCTGAGTTTTCGGGCCCTATTTCGTTACTCAGAGCCATAGGATAAAGTGTTGATGTTCTTGGAAATCTAAAAAAAAATGATGTAAATTTTTCTGAGCTTTGTTGTTGATACACAACGAATCAAGTTGAAATGTCTGCTAAGGTGGCAGCCATTTTTGTTCCTGGTGATCACAATCAGTGCAGCTACTTTATATAATAATTTGCAAAATACAAATGCATTTTTAAAAAAAAAATTCTTTTGCACATGTAAATAGTAATATAAAATATATAAATGAATTATTATCATTTTCTGTTATAATTATTTATTTCGTTCTTATGAAAATAAATTGACCATTTTATCAATTACAGCAGATTAATTTATGTGCTTTCCTTATTACAGCTGTGTACTGCCATGATTGAAAAATCCAGAGGTTGAAGTGTATTTAGTTTAACAATGTATACAAGCTAATTTTGAGATGCAAACAGTGAAATAATGCATTGAATAACCCCAAGTGGGAGCAAAATGCATGTTCTTATATACATCATGCTATTCAATGCTTTTATGATGATTAATATTGTTGCTAAAATGCCTTATCCTAAAGGTGCATGATGGAAATGCTATAGGTTATAGAAGGATGAAATGCTTAAAGGGAAAGTCCCACTTTATAGCAAGTAATATTTAAGTTGTACACACTTATTAGATATGAATGATTTTGCCAAATACATGTTATAGGACCCCTTTTCCATAGAATTCAGCTGACACTGAAAGTTGGTGGCGCCCTCTAGTACATGCATATCTACATGTTTCATGGGAACTGATGTCTTTTATCCAGTAGTGGGTGCTACATACTGCCAGAAAAATTATGCCTATTTGGGCTTTATATTTTAAACCAAATCCATGTTTATTGGACATTTTATTTATTTATTGGTGGGCTCAAATCAAATTAAAATTCCCATGCATTTTATAATTTTTCATACTCTTTTCCTACAACCACCTTCTTTCAAAGTGGGACTTTCCCTTTAAATTGCATTGTTTCTGCAGTATTTCTGATGCTAAAATGCAGTAAATCTGTTGTATTATGAAACCCAAACTGAAATACTGCAGCAAAACTTAAAAAATTAAGTTTTAACTGATTATGAAAAACTGGCTTACTGCAAACGAACTGAAAAAACCCTTTATTTTTAATAGAAAAAAAAAGATATTCAGATAAATTGTGGAAAAACTGCAGATTTTCTGCAATATTCCTCATTTATTCCCACCCTACCAAATGGCATCATGCTATGCTAATCGTTGGGCACTGAGTTGAATTGAATTGAATTGAAATGCAGCATATTTGCACTTGACAATAGAACTTTCATTGCTGCATTATGGGCTGGTTTAAAATTAAATCTAAAATGGCTTTTTTTGTATTATTATGCAGCCGAAATGCTTGTAAAATCCCATGAAAAAGAAGTCATACGAAGGTCATTAATATTCCTGTATGAATTGGTGGCCGAAAAGAACAGCTTTAAAAAATTTATTTATGTTGTATGATACGCATTTTATTAAAAACAAACAGACAGTTTCAATGCTAGCTTAACCAAAAACAAGCTTTTAAATTTTTTGGGCAGATTCCTTTAGTTTCTTGAGGAATTTTTATCCAGAAGGTCTGGCTTGGTGTTATGTACTTGCCGTACTAGTCGTAAATAGTGTCTTTTACATCCACACATACATGTTAGACAGAAGCATTCTTTATAAATAAATACAATTTACTAACCGAGTCCAATATGAGCCCAGGTGAAAAGCCCAAGGACATGAAAAAAAGGACATCCCACCTACTCCAAAATGGAGTTTATTTATTTTTCTTGTCCACAATACTTAATATATTGTGGGTTAAATAAGTCCACTGGCTAAGAAATTTACTTACATTGAAGGAACCAAACTCAAAATGCCAGGTGAGTTATGATTACGACGTTATTTTATGCCTTTCTTGACCACTTTCTCCCCCTATGACGTATGACTTGTACTTTTTGGCATCAAGGACCTGCTGGATAAAGTGGTATCATAAAAATGCAGCAGTGTTTTGATATTGCTCTTACAATAAGCTTGCATTATAATAATATTTAAATGTAAATTTCAATTAAAAAATGAATATTAATTTTCTTTACTATTTTTAATAAGGATTTTCTGAATCAGACAGACATATGCATACAGTAGTTTCATATGTTTACAAATAACAGTTATTTAATTTTTTTAATTCATTTCTTTTAAATGATTAATATAGAGACTGATCCTTCCTGAAAAAGGGCACTGTTTAAAGGGAAAGTCCCACTTTGTAACAAGTGATATTTATATTGTTTACACATACCAGATATGAATAGCTGTGACAATAATAAGTGTAGCAAAGTTTCAATATTGAAGAAATGCATGTTAGGCCATATTTTTCCATAAATTTCAGCAGGCACGGATAGTTGCTGGCGCCCTCTATAGGACATGCCTGTCTACGTGCCTCATAAGAGCGGATGCATTTTATCCAGTAGAGGGTGCTGCATGCTGTCAATAAAATGGCGCATATTTGGGCTTTATATTTTCATCCAAATCTATGTATTCTGGAGGTATAGGCTCAAATCAAATGGCAATTTTCATGAATTTTATATTTTTCAAGCTTTTTTCTTCCCACAACCGGCTTCTTTCAAATTGGGACTTCCCCTTTAATCATTGCTCAGGCAATAATCTTGAATTATTAAAGTAATTTACAGATTTTATTAAATAAAAATTTTTAATAAAAAAAATAATATTAAAAATTTGGTTTACTAATTTATTCTCAAAATGCATGTAGTTTAAGGATTAGACAAGCACACTTGCATGTGTTTAATTTTGGATTAGACATCAGGTCATGTCAATTTTATTTAAAAAAAACTAATATTAATTTAACTAACTATAATTTATTTCATAAAAGCAAGTTTTAAGGACCAGGCAGGCACCCTTGCTTGTTTAAAAATATTTTTTTTACAATTATTTAAAATGTTACTCATTTTATTAATTAATTAATATTGAAACCCCTTCCTGAAAAAAATCTTATCATTTGTCATATGATATTATGGCAATAAACATGCAACTATAGGGCATTTCTACAGTTCCATGTAGAATAATTAGCAATTATGGAGGGTTGTCAACGTCATTATATACTTGCAAGTGTTCCATGCAATCCAATTAAATCTCCCTAATTTGCAAAATGCTTCACTCTTCAATTTGATATGTTTCAATCCTTATGACATAACACTGACACTGACTACTTTCTTAATTAACATCACTATGTATGAGGTTTTGGGCCAATGAGTTTGCCCTAATCTATTTTTAAAATATTTTTTAAGACCACCCAAATGGAAAATTTTGTAGTGTCAAAAAGCGGATGAGCAATGTGCATAAAAAAGCCCAAATGGGCCAGTACTCCATGACTTAATTAGGCAATAAGGAACAGGCAGGCACAGTTTATGCTCATTTCACATTTTTAAGTTAATCCATCTGTGCGCATATATTTTGAAACTAACAATTTGGCAAACACAATACCTAAATTTATGCTTAAAGGGACAGTCCCACCTTACCTCAAGCATTTTTTTTGCGAGAAAGAAGGTTTAAAAACAAAAATAAAACAGAAATTGAAATTTAATTTACAATTACCATTCAATAGTTATTAATTTTGAAACATGCCAATGTGGACAAAAATCTCGATGGTTGATAGTAGCCATGTTGGAAGTCATTTTGCCAATGCCCTCTAGTAATAAACTTGATGGTGTACAAGTTTTTGGGTAACAGAGAATGTGCATAACTATTCCATAACGATAAAGTGAAGCCAAATTGAACCCCCTTTGCACACAGCGCCATTCTGCCTGGGTGGGGGACAATTATAAAAAGGGCGCCTATCATCTTTTATGGAAACATCGTGATTTCTGAATTACGGTAGATGAACTACAATTATTAATAAGACTGCTTTTCTTTATTATTAATAATCTTTTTTTTTAAGATTCATTTGTCACAAAGTGGGAGTGTAACTTTAAAGTTTTGCATTTTTACTCATTGATATGTAAATATGCAGATAATTTAGATAAATACAAATTTTAAGGTAAGTTTACAAGACATTTTGTGACAATTTAAAAATGGCACAGGCGTGTTGAATTAAGTATATATACGTGGGCCATCCAGGATGTCTTCACTAGCCTAATTTTCATAAATAAGGAGATTTCATTAGAGAAATTTCAGCTGTCATCTGCGAAAAGAAAACCACGTTAAAATGGTTAAAATTCCAAAAGAAATGTCCTCCTATGTGGTATGTTCATAAATTCTGATGCTAATTTTCATTTACGACTTTTCTTTTAGATTTATTTCATGAGATTTTCTTTCTCCTGTGATGATTGAGTAATAGGACAATGTCCACAAGCCACAATCAAAAACTATGCTAAGGGATATATAAAAAAATACCTGAAGAAGTGGAAAAAAAATGCATGGTAAGTACACATGTGTCCCACCTTTAAAACTCCTGGGGTTTTAAGCATTGTGAATTACGTTTTGGGACTTTCCCTTTTGACTTATGTCACCACTGCCACCCACGGACTGCCTTAACTATAAGTTGACACATACAATAGACTTAAATACAAACCATTGCTAAGACCATTTGTCACTGGCTAGGCCTATGATGTCCACCTGAACTCGGCGTGAGATCATCCCAAATGTGTAAAAACTGATCAAGCATGTACATATGGGCGTGAGTTACGATTCTTTTTCTTACATTTTAAAAAGCACGTGCCAAAATCTTACAATCTTAAGATGCACCTTGCTTTGTTCACTAATGAAACCTTTTCTCATCCCCAAGGTGTGGTAATGGGCGTTAAGAATAACCCATGAAGTTGTGTTTTTTGCTTACTTTTGTAACTGGCATAATGACCACTACTGTAGGTGGAACGTAAAAACTTGTTAGAAATATTTACTATTTTTACAACCTGTATTTTTAAAATTATCTTATATTATATTTTGAAGTAAATTCAGAGGGCGTGCTTTTCTGGTCAATATAGCTAAAGGATTTTTGTGGCTAAATTATATGACTAAATTGCAGAATTCCTACAGAAAACTGTTGAATATTGTTAAAAACTTGTGGAAAAAAATTCATCTTTAAAGGGACACTCGAATCTCCTCACCGTACTCACGAACGTTATACACTGTATATTCATATTCTGCAGTATATTTTACAGTTTGTGCATATACTACAAATTTACTGCACTTTTAGCATATAAGATACTGCAGTAATTTTGCAGTTTGCTGTGGAACATTCGTACTGGGTCACTTCAGTTGAGCTTCATTTGCCTGGAGTTTTCTGCTTTTGTACAAATCGCTGATTTCTTCTTCAATTGGGCAAAGTTTTCCAAAAAAATAACCATGTTTCTTCAAAAAATCCATAATTTTCTATTGAATTTCCAAGAAAATGCAGGTTGAAAAATATATTGGTCAGTTTCTTTTGGTGACTTCTTATTTTACTTTATTACAAATTTTATTAAATGCGATTAAAATAATATGACAATTCCTTACCTATAAATTTGAAATTTATGTCCTCATTCACTCAATAAAATTATTCATTTAGAAATATCAATTTTAATCCCAAAATAGCAAAAATCTTAAAAATATACAGCATACATTAATTTCTGGAAGAAGGCACTTCAGTGCTGAGAAGGCGGCTTCAAACTGGCATCACTATTTTAACCTTCAATGCGCGTACTCTCATATCCTTTCGAGTCCTAAGATGGCGATTGTCACCGGTCGTCGTGCTGAATAAATCGCCTAATTTACAGTGGAAATTGGGAAACTTCATAGGTAAGAATGATTTATTTTCTAACTTTTACTATACTTTATAATGCAGAGACTCTTTGTGCATTACGTGGAGGTCGGCTTACCGCTTTAATAAGGAGAAACGATGGCCCACGAGTTGTTAGGCTTAGCAGTATACGCTTACATTATAAGCGTAGACTGAAAGCGTGACCACAGGGGCTAGATTTTAGAGCTTTGACTGAATGGACAAATTATGCAATGTAAACAAGGTATTATTTTGTCTTGAAGCTTATAAGCATTTTCATAAAGCTGTGGACGGGCGACAGCTGCCTAATTTGGTTAATGATTGTGGCTAAACTGTACGTTTGCATTGAATGTTTTTGGGTTATATGCAGGAATTGAATAGGATGGATACTGCTTGTATAAATAAGTTAGCTTTATTCTTGAAGGGCTATATTATGCTGCAATCTGGCACCCCATGATTTTGTGCATTTATTTTTGCCTGTTTAACCACAAAGTCAATTTAATATATAATATGTAACGGATGAAAGGTTTTATGGACTTTGCCATGTGAAGAAAGCGGCTTTATTAACACCATTACACCAATCACCTCTGTAATTAATCATGCAGTAGTCGAGTCGATATTATGGCGACATTTCATGACGCCTGAGATTAATGGAAACACTCGATATTATAAACATATTTAAAAGCAGCAAGGCTAACATGCATTTGCCATTTCACAAATAATTCCAGATTTGAATTTCACCCTGGATCCTTTTTACCAAGCTGTAGGCCTACTCTTACGCCTGCAAAAGTGGAGCATCCATAAAGGACGTTATACGGTGTGCACAAATAACAAGTTTAAAGGAAAAGTAACAAGAATCATGTATAGTTATCCAAACTTGAAATAAGTGGATATTGGTATGCAAGTATAGTGGTATTTTGGTCAAAATATATTGAACCAATGCATAATATCATGCTGTTTGCAGTGCAATCACCCAATGCAATAACCCTTATATTCCAATAACTACCAATATCAACCAATAAAAATTATATTGGTTTATATTGCTCTTCTCCCTAAGCAGAAATTGCAGGTGTAAAATGCAGAAAAATGGCTACCAAGGTAGGCAATTTTGCTGGGTAGGCAAAATTAACCATTTTCTGTGTTGATATAAGTAGGCCAGGGGTGCTGGGGTGCAAAGCCCTACCAGGACCAACTTAAAATTTGCCCATTGTGCCACCGATTAACCGAATGGCCACCGAATTATTACGTCTGGGCCTGGACGTAAGAATTGTACATGTGAATATATTGGTGGTAGTGGGAGAATTACAGTTTGTTCACGAGGGGTACATTTACCACCATTTATGAATATCCCAAACGATTCACATACCATAGGGCAGTAGGGCATGGGCCACCACTTTTAAACGCCTGGATTGCAAATGTTTAGGCTACTACGGTATTTTATTACATTTTTCACTTTCAGTTTGATTCAAGGTGGATTGGTTTCAAACTGTCGATTCAAATTAATATATGAACGAAAAATTAGTGGATTTATACATGTAGGCCTACTAACAGTTTGGTTTATGAAAATTAGTGAATTGGCGCTTTCATAATTTAAACCAAATAGCTCCAGGAAATATTTGAAAAACCCTACTGTCTAAAATGGAAATCTATTAAAAAGTTATTGCAATTAAGGGACCGTTACAGCTTTTTTTTAAAATATATAGACACATAAATAGTTATGTCTATTATATCGATGTAAACACTCAATGAATGTTAATTAATCAGTTAAGCAGTAGGCCTATAAATAATATTTGATCAACGAAGTAATTGGCACATGGTTACTTAACCATGAAGTGATTTTTGGAGCTTGAAATTGGTTCTGGAATTTAATGAAAATTTAAGATTAACATTGGGCTAATCTTAATTCAGATTGTTGGTGCAACTGGCCCTTAAACACAATAATATAACCTTGCTCCGGCCGGCCAGTTGTATTATTATACAGACCATCCGTTATAATTGAGGGTTATTCCACATGTAGATCAATGAATATATATTGAGGGTTATTAGATGCATAATACTGATATTCTCTTCGCTTATAATAAAATGACTTGAGCATATTTATTAATAGCTAGTAAAATCCTTAAAGAAATCTACACTTTAGATCGTTTCTTAGCGGCTATAATGCACTTGCCTTTTGATCTTTTTCACATACTTTATCGAAAATTAATTTTGATTTTAAGTAAACATGGCAACATCGGTCAAAACCTGATTAATACAAAGTGGACCTGGTTTTAATTAATCAATGTTGCTTGCTGATGGAGTCAGTCTAGCACCAACATACGAGCCGCTAGTCTGGTCACAGTAGAAGATACTGTGGAAAACCCATATATTTGACACTAGATAATTAATGTTTTAAAGGTTTTCTGCTTTTTTCTATTGATAATTGGCGCGTGTGACTTTCCAGGCTTACACATTTGGAAGGGGTCTCGTAGTGCGATTACTAAGGGCAGGAGATTAACGCTTGAGCTTAAAACAGTAAATGATATGTGATCTTACAGATTTGTATACTGTGACTGGGGATGCTAATCCGCTTTATTTTCAACTCCAGGATATAATGAAACAAGGGCAATTTGTTCGGGGAAATGATTCACACGGTTTGGTCTGAACGGCTGTAGTGATATGCCCTGATGGCGTATATTAACTTCTGCAGGGAGGACCTCTAGGGAACAAATACGAGGGGAGATTTATTGGGCATTAGGGTTCCCATCGACCGAGAAGACTTCATTGGATCTCTGGAGTCTCTAATCAATATCCTCTTTTATGGTAAATGCCCACTCGGCTGATGTATTTATTAGGGAAATCAGTGACAGTTTGGGTGCAATTTAATAAAGTGATTTTGGGAAATTAAAATTGAAACCTGGGCTCTAGGTTGAATGGAAACTGCATGGAAGAAGGATATGCCACAAGTATTAAGTCACAGTTAATGCAATATTGAGAAAAGTCAGGGAAATTTAATGACAATGGCCCGATTTGGGAAATTTAATGCAAATTAGCTCATAAAGGGGAGGATCACCCTAAAAATGCATTTCTCAAAATTTCACAACTCAGTTAATTCTGTCTAGTTATTTAATAAAAAATGTAGTTTCAAAGTTTTTAGTTTAGCAACACTGGAATAAAATCAGCAGGCAGCTGCACTTGCCCATTATGCTGTACTTCAAGCGCTTATAGGGATAGTCCCACTTTGAAACAAGTTGATTTTAGGAAAAAGAGAAGGAAAAAATAAGGATGGACATGGAAATTGTAATTGGATTTGTGCTTACCGATCCATAAATTAAATGTCCTGAATGCATGGATTTGATAGCCCAAATAGGCGCTATTTTACGGACTATGTGTATCGCCCTCTACTAGATAAAAGGCATCAGCTCTCATGGAACACGTACAAATGCATGTTCTAGAGGGCGCCACCAACTCAGTGGCTGCTGAAATCTATGGAAAAATGGCGCATAACATGTATTTGGCAAACAATGTAATTGCTTCAATATGGAAACTGCTGCAATTATTATTTTCACGGCCATTCATATCTAGTAAGTGTGTACCATTTTAAAATTTGTTACAAAGTGGGACTTTCCCTGTAATGTAGGCTCGCGCTTTTCAGTTTGCTTGTTTCGAGCTAATCAGAGGAGGCAAGTGATGCTCCCATGCAATATTGATGCCGCTGCCTCATGACGTCTCTTACAGCTCTACAGCAAACTCCATTTCGTGTGTTTACTTTAGCTTTGTATTAAATTGCTAGACTTTTTCATGATGTACATAAGTGTTTGTCAGAAATATTCAAAGCAATAACAGGAATTTTTTTTTTCAAAGAACAAGAATTTTTATTAAAACTTCATTTTACTTTTGAATTATTGGTACCGGGAATATGCACTCAGTTCAGTAAATTTAGATGTTTGTTATTACATCAAACTGTTGAACTGTGAGTGAGTAAACAACTTAAATCCAAATTTCCAAATTGAAAAAACATTTGTTAAAGAAATAACATTTATGACCTGGCAATCAGCTCAAAATAATACACTTATTCTATGGCATTATTCATAATAAATTATTTAAAAATAAATAACTGAAAATTACTTATGGGGATTGACTACGTCTGCATGGGACTATTAATTTTTGGTCAGTGGGATTTTATTTGTTTTCAATTATATTAAAATCATAAGAGGAAACTATGGCAATGGACCAGTAGTGATTTGTTACAGGAAACTATGCATGTTATTAACAGCAGTTTATAAACACTCCAGAAAGTCTTTTAAAGTGAACTTTTTGTTTGTTTGGACTTCTTGGGGGTGGTCCATAAATTACGTTTAACGCAAAATGTCGATTTTAGGACCCACCCACCCCTTTGTCAACTTTCGTCTACTTTTAGAGTAAAACCCAATTATTTACCTAATGGTTGACGTCATCATTTTTTTTATTTTAATGATGAAATTTTAAATCTGGCCAGATATTAATTTTTAGGCTGTCAAAATTTAAAAGTGAACTTAAACAGACTAATTATTATTTAATATCAAAATAGGATAAAAAAATTGAATACAAGCCCAAATTTCTGACGTCAACTCATGAACCATGGGCCCAATTGACACATAATTGGTGAACTTTTGACAGTATGACCCACTCACCTAACTGCAAACGTAATTTATGGACCACCCCCTAGTGACTTAACTGTCAGTGTACACCTTTAAAAATCATATAATTCAAGGATTCTGATTAAAGTGCTCAAATTTAACTATGTGCTGACTTTACAAGCCATGATTTTTACATTGAAAATATAATTTTCAAAATCCCTGTTTTCTAAAAAATTTAAAAAAATGGATTCATATTTTATGCTGAGACAAGAAAAGTTTGAGAAATTTAGTGGATATGGTTGTATATGTATTATTGACAGTTCTCAACATTTCTTTGAAATTGTAATTTTATTTTTTAAAAGCAATATCCTGTTGGAAATAACCACTCGTCAATTTGTATAAGGATCATGGGACAAATTTAGGCTTTCAATCATTTTAAGTTTTCAATTTCTTCTAACATTGGACACTGGAATATTGGAAACTTGGTAACTTTTTCTTGAATGATAAAGCCTATAAAATATAAAAATTGACGTACTTTTGATTGTGAGAGTGCAGATGCAGTCAGTCATATCTCAATCAAGTATATACTTATAATAGATTATTTTTCATATACGATATTCAACAGAAACGCCTACATTTCCATTCTCATTAAAATATACAGGTTGTGGAGTAATGAATAGGCCTATTCACAATTTGCACGTGCGCGCAATCACTTTTGAGTTGCTGGTTTGCTACATTAACTCGCAGTGTCAGACACGATTTCATTGGACGTTCTCATAGTGGCTGGCGAGGGTACACGTTTAGGTTGAACGTAGGGAGCATACCGATTCAGGTTGAGTCCAGGAAGCATGGGACGTGGAAAACGAAAGTTATCCCCAGGATAACCAGGAACCATTTGTGCTGCCGCTTGCGATGGAATCAGGAAGTTCAACCCGTGTAGTGCAGTCCATTGATTCCAGAGGTGAGAGGAAACCGATACAGGGTTAGAAGTGGCTCTAATGTTGTTGCCATTCATTGCATACAGTTGCGAAACGGAAGAAGGGGGTAGGCCACCGGAAGGAAACATGTCCATGCCTCCACTTCCTCCTGCGCCACCAACGCCACCTGGGAATTGGGGCCTCCAAAAGAATTGGGCACGTTGGGTGGCCAGTAAGGCCTTGTCCATCATGGCCAAATGTGACATGGTGGCAGCATCTATGTCAGTGTCACCGAAAGTCCGAAGGGGAGATCTCGAATAAGTGTGCTCAGTGATCATACTTTCCATGGTTTCCCTGAATTAGAAAAGAAATAAAAATAAAAATACTGAAAGAGTTAGGGGCCGTCCATAAATTACGTTTGCACAAAAACGACCTGTTACATTTAGGGCCAGTTGCACCAACAACATTTATGTCTTAACCCTGGGTTATTATGATCATGTGACTGATTTGGGCCAATGAAAATTCAGGAATGTAAAGAAAACCTAATTTTAACAATTGAGTTAATGTTAACTCTTGTTGGTTCAGCTGGCCTTTACAAGTTAAAATAAATTCTTGTTGCTAAAAGCACTTCAAAATTATTATATTATTATTATTTTGTCTATTAATTTGAAAAAATTACATTTATTTCAAATAATTTTTGGAATTTTTGAATTGGACTGTGAAATAATTTTTCATCAACTTTCCAATCCAGCCTAATTACAAACTTTCATATTTTTAAAGGAAAGCATTTTCAATATTTTAGTATTGCTGCAAACCTTTAATCGTGAATTCACCCCCAAATTCTTGTCGCAAACAGTTTGGAGAAACCCGACCCCCCCCCTTCCCCCAAGTGCAAGCGTAATTTACGGACGACTTTTTTGGTGAATTGGCCAATATTTAGGGTTTTTGCCAATGTATTTTTAAAAGAGAGGCATTACTTTTAATAGTTTGATATGTTGTAAAATAGAGAAATCTGAAGCATCTGATAAAATGCATTGGCAAACTCAGTTAATAGCATGGACATAACAAACAGATATACGAGCAAAAAGTAGCTCCTTGCCTAGGATGCCTGAAACTTACATGTACCTCTCAAACTCGGTGAGGCGAGATGAGTCTCGAAAACCCTTAGCAAAAGGGTTACTGTCTATTTTTAGTTTAGTGATCTGTTGATAAAGGGATACATGAAAAATTAAACAGTTTGCAATGTTGGGGTACAAAAACTTACATTAATTGATTTATACATTTTAAGCATTATGTTATAGTGACCATCAGTGTTGCACAAATTCTTAAGAAAAATAATCCCATTGTTTAGGCCCTACCGGTATAGGCCTACCATGAAATTTTTGACTAATTTTTGCAGAAATAAAAAATTTTCTGTAGAAATATCTGCTTCTACAGAACTCGTGCGGCACATGATTTAAAGCTATAGAATTTAAGAAGTTCCTGGTAAATTAATGAAAAGTTCATTTTCATTCAATATGCTAATTGTGCAGTAGTTATTACTGCCAGACGGATCCTTTCCCTGTCTCCTTCCTGCACCAAATTTTCTTTTTAATTTTGGTTGTTGTTGTGGGCTATATAGTTTTTTCCCATCACCCTTGAATTCGGGACCTTATTCTGTGATGACCCTTTGATAATAACATATGTTGTAGATAGTTCTCTCAAATTGATTAGGCATTTCCTCATGTGCATAATTTTTGAATAGGCTAATGTGATTTCAAAATACTCTCGTGTTTGCTACATCATTAATCATGCAAACATGTATAGTCCAAAATGCAACCGGATCTATCAGACACAAATAATGCATGTTATTATTGAAAATGATTTTTCGAGAGATCCAAAACGATTGCTTTTACGCCGTATTTAATTTGGAAATGAAAAAAAAATTCCTAATGCTAAATTTGAAATTACAAAAATGCATGCCCATTGCATTACTTACCAATTGGTTTTGGTATGCAGTGACTGCCGTAAAGATTGTTTCAGTAAAAATGAACGTTCTGAATTCTTCAACTTCTAGATCTGTCACTGGGGATGTTGAAACAGGATCCCTCTTCTTTACTAAATGGATTCGAGGCTGATACCGATGCATTGAATTCAAAACAATCTGGAAATTTGTTAATAAATATTTGCTCAATTTGACAATTTCTATAGTTCTTCCTCTCCAGTTCTCATACAAAGTGCCCCATTCCAATGAACTCATATATGTTAAGGGTCCTTTGTACCAACTACACAAAAAATAGTTCTTTCAAATTACTATTAACTAAATTGTTTTGGATTGGTCTACAAAGATTTAATTAGCTTTTATGTGTATATGTGAAAAATAAATATGGCATGGATTTTAAACAGAATTATGCTGATGGATTACTGCAGAAAAATTAGCATTTGTGTTTTGTAGTAATGTTATATCTGCATGAAATGTTTTTTAGAACCAGGCTTTTTGCAGAAATCGTGATGAAGCTTATTTTTCTGCACCTCATCAATATAATTTTCTGCAGAAATTTGTCATCTTTATTCTCAATAAAGTTCTGCAGATGATTTTCTTTTAGGGAAATATTTTCCTGCAGGCTTTTAACTATATATTGAGAGTCATTACTGAGGCTTTAAATATGTGATGGTGTTTGTGCACATGAAGTTAACTATGTGTTAGTATTTACTGTAAAATGAAAGAAATTAAATCTGTAAATTGCATATGTAACTGTCAAATAAGAGCAAATGACATTCCTAAGCAATATTGTGATTAAATAAAACTTAAACATTAATTTTATATACATATACTATTTCTAACTGGGAGTAAATGATAATCTTTGTCATACAGTATGCTGCAGTTTTTGTAAAAGATTTTTAATTTATGTTGGAAATGTTAAAAATAATATTGGTTCTGGTAAATCAGAGCTACGCCCTATTCACTTCAATAGGTGGAATTATGTATACTCAATAATGGCCCTATATATACTGTATAATAATAATTTTATGTTCAGCCTTCTGAATATTTATTCAAGTGCAAGGTATTATATGGCCCAAAAAAATCGATTGAATACTATACCTACATTGTATAAGCTGCACTCATAAAGATTTGTTTATAACATAGGGGACATATGTAGGGCTTTGCATGAAAAATGTTACTTGAAATATACTAAAACCAACATTTCGTGTAAAATACTAAACCATAATATCCATTTAAACATCTGCCAGATGAAATCCATAAGGATCTATAAATATTGTTACATGTCTGCATGGAGGCATTGCCCATGCACGCCGAGAAGTAATGCATTACAAATACAGTTTGAGATGCATTACAGATACATTTTGAGATGCATTACCAATACATTTTGAGATGCATCACAATTACATTTTGAGATGCATTACGAATATATTTTGAGATGCATTACAATTATATTTTGAGATGCATTACAATTACATTTTGAGATGTATTACGAATATATTTTGAGATGCATTACAAATACATTTTAAAATGCATTACAAATATATTTTGAGATGCAATACAAATACATTTTCAGATGCATTACAAATACATTTTGCATTACAAATTCATTTTGAGCATTTTGTAATTCAAATGCATTTTAGAATGGTGCATTTTGTAAATGTATCTGGAAAAGTATTTAATAATGCTTTCAATGGATTTTCGAGATCCTATTGCATTGCATTCAATTCTTCATAAATGCATCAGAAAATACATTTGACAATGCCACCCAAATGCATTTTGTGAAGCTATGCCACCATGCATATATAGTTGCCTTTAGAACTGCATTTTTATTTTAGTTGCAGAATGCATAGTTTTATATAGTTGCATTTTAAAGGTTAATGCATTTAATCCAAACCTACATCAAACTGCATGCAGTTACACGAATGCATTATTTTTAATTTCTTGAATGTTGGGTTTGGAATAGATTCTGTATGAAAAATAGTTACAGCATGTGATATTAAATATTGGCTTACCTGCCCGTGTTTATCCATTTCATTATTTGTCAGTTTAACTTTCTCGAAAGAAACTACTTGTTTCTTGAGTTGGTCACCAGTGAATGGTGAATCCGGATGCATGTAAAGTCTTGCTGGTGCTGGAGGATCAGCCTTACCAGCCACCAACCATGCTGAACGGTGGTAAGCATACCGGTAACGTTTGTTATCAACTGGTACAATGTCCATTAGCACAGCGTATTTGGTATCTGGTATAATACCAGTGAATGACACCCGAACTGTTGGAAACATGCGCCTGAAATAAAATGGAAACATGAATTATGCTATTGTTTCTTTTTTATCTTGAATAATTAAAGTATTGCTAAACACTTCTTCACTAAAATTAATTATACAATGGGGTGGTAAATATCGTGACCTTTAATAAAATCATAAAAATCAACATGTTATCAAATTTTAATCATGCATTGTTTTTAAAAACAAATCATGTGCCAAAACCATTATCTGAAAATACTGCGCTTAATAATATAAACAGGAAAATTAACATTTTAAAGCCAGTTGCACCAAAAACAGTTAAGTCTTAACCCTGAGTTAATATGATCATGTGACTAATTTGGGCCAATGAAAATTCAGGAATTAATGTAAAGAAAACTTAAGATTATAACATTTGATTAATGGTAACTTGTTGGTGCAACTGGCCCTATATGATATATATTTTCTTTTATTAAATGTAAGTTATGACTAACCATCAATGGTTAGTCAGTGCTAACCGATAACTAATTCGTAAACCAAATTATGAGATTATATGGCTAGGCAGGATTCATTTCAATGCTCCAAGGATCATTTGTTGGTTAGGGAACTATCATAATTCATCAAGCATAATTGTTACAGCTGCATGTTTAACTGATTTTAAATCACCTTTCAGTAAGAATGAAACAAAATAAGGTAACTGCATTAGTTAAAATGTATCTATAATATATTAAAAAAGGTGATAATATAGATTTTATTGTTTCATAAAGTGGTAAGCTTAATTGGTACATAACTATTATGATCTTTTACAATAAATTGTATTTATTGATAGGTTTATTTTTAACGTTATAGACGTTTCTGCTATTTCTGTTAAAATTATGTTAACAATCCCAAAGCAACATGCACTATTCTGACGTCACAAGAAACCTGAACAACCAAGAGGCAGGTCCATAAAGTACACTCTCGTGCTTATCTGTCAGTCCATTTTTACGAGAAAAATATTGCTTTAGTTTAAAATTTATTTGCGTTTTACCCTCTATAGCTATATTGTTTGAAGAACTCTCCTTATTTAAGACTTGAGGAAGATTTAAAAGACTTGAGGTATAATTAAGCACAAATTTATAATATCAGTTAAACTTCGTTACCCAAATCCATCTTTGATTTTCTTACATTTTGAAAAGACTTTTTTTGTGGCAAAAACTGCATTGCTATAAATACCTGCATTAGTATTGAAAAGTGGCATGTAATACTGATGATCTTGTCATTGGATTTATGTTATATGTTAAAAAAACAAGAATTATATTTAGTGAAAATGCTAAAAATTCATGATAACAATAAACTATTTGTTGGATCAATTTTCCCATTTGCTGAAAGTGCTGTATAAATTTGACTGAATGCCATGCATGCATGCATGTAGTATACTTTGAAATGTTGCATGGCTCCGGGGCTTTGATGGACAAAATGACAAAGTGCAAAATGCTGATGTGAACTATTTTAATCCCCAATTCCCTGTATCCATACATTATGACAGTGCATGGTCAGATACCTGAAGATCAAAATTATTCTTTGAAGTAAGCTGGAAGTTATTATTAAAGAGGTAGATAAGATCTGATGAGCACTTTTTATGGACTAGAAATGTCATTTAAAATAATGGTCATAGCATTTAGATCATTTTAGTATTGTAATGCAAGCATATTGATGACCTTACTTGACATCTTATGCCATGCTTCAAGAATTGTGGATTATATGTGGGAAAACTCAGACTGGAAAACTGTTTCCAAAGGCAAAAGGCCATCTGAGTTTACTTTCATAAAGGAAACAAATTACATTAATTTCTTGAAAATTAACTTTTCTTGAATGTTTGTATAGAAAATATATTGAAAAATGCAATATCCTGCATGCATATTTATAAATTATTAAAGGGAAAGTCCCATTTTGAAAGAAGGTGGTTGTAGGAGGAAGAGCATGGAAAATTAGGAAAGGCATGGAAATTGCAATTTGATTTGAGCCCAACAATTATTAAATAAAATGTCCTGAATTCATGGATTTGGTTGAAAATGCAAAGCCCAAATAGGCGCCATTTTACTGACAGTATGTAGCGCCCTCTAATCCATAAAAGCTATCAGCTAGCTCTAATAAAGCACGTACACATGCATGTCCTAGAGGGCGCCACAACTTTCAGTGTCTGCTGAAATCTATGGAAAAATGACGCCTAACATGTATTTGGCAAACGTCGTGACTGCTTCACTATGGAAACTGCTGTAATTATTATTGTCATAAAGCCATTTTTATCTAGTAAGTGTACAATTTAAATATTACTTGCTACAAGGTGGGACTTTCCCTTTAAATTCAAAGAATTGAAAATAAAATGGGGTGGACAGAGGTCCTGGGACACCCTGTATACATAAACATGTAATTAGTATCCTATTTTTGTTAAACAGTAATTGAATGATAAATTTCAAAATCAGTAAAGCTGTATGTTAGTAGTGGTTGATCAACCATACTCGTTAGAACATAGTTATAGCCAAAAATCCTTGGAGCATGGAAATGGATTCTATCTGACCATATAATTGGCTAGCCATCAGTTAAAACTTATAGCTAACCACGTTTCATTTAATTGCAGTAAAAATAGAAAAATTAAGAAGTTTTCATTAAGAACCAATTATAATTATATAATTAATTATAATTAGTATCAAATCAAATCAATTTCTCTTTTCAATAATTTTTTGATTTTAAATTCAACCTGCAATAATTCCAAATTGAAATCGCCAAGTTTCACCACATGTTTTTGTTTCCACTAATTAAATTCAAGGAATTAGTTTACTTTTGAAATTTTGTCTTCGATTTTTAATGTCTACCATTTTTATCCACCTAGCTGATATATGGTAAACATTTTGCTGGATTTTGTATTTTATTGCTCACACACACACACACACATGCAGTACCCAAAAGCTTTTGTGCCAATGCCATTACATTGATGGACCAATAGCATAACTGAACTAATGATCCATGTATTAATCGCTGAATTCCTAATCCGCTGATAATAGAGTCCTCGGATACTTAAAAGTATTATTTGTGAAACAATCCATATATAACATCCCCTGATGTATATAAGGTCTGTGTTCTCAAACTGACACCAGAGCATTATATACACAGGCCCTGTGCATCACATGTTGTTTTGTGTGCTGTGGGTGAATTACAAATAAGCATATGGGCCTTAGGGGGGAAGGGAAGGGGAGGGGGGATGTACAAGTAATAATCTGCGCACACACATATATCGTCCTTTGATCACAATTGAATGAACTTCAATCTGATCACATTGTGGTCAGCAATACTTAATCCCTCATCCCTAATAGGCATTTAACATAATCCTAAAAAATGAGCAAAGTATAAACAGTTTATGCTGCAGCTTGAATTAAAAATGTATAAATAATACATTGACACGGTTTTTTGGTAAACATTAATGTGCGATATTAGCATGTGACATTTTAAAATAGGAATTTATAGTGTAAATAGAGATTGTGTGGGAAAATGGTGGAGGATGCCCCATGGGCACACCCTAAAAAAGCTTTGGTTAAAAATAACTAAATAATAGTTATTTTTGACCAATGTCAAGGGTCAACATAGCTCC
>JAQIXP010000419.1:0-26579 GCA_034700285.1 Proteroiulus fuscus
TAATATGTACCGGTAATTAACATGGAGATTCCCATAGGAGCATGCATTTTGTTGATAGTGTGGACAGCCCCCTTAAGGCACTTTTTATCTACTTTGTTATACCGTGCAGTGTAAAATCAAAGTAATTTTTTTCTTGCAGTTGAATGTGAATTAGACTATCTGAGTATAGAAACTTTTGGTGTTAAATTTAATTTTAATATGTTAAGTTTAATTCTGTAAGATACTGCGGATGCATATGCTGGTAATATCAATAATTATAGGAATTGTCTGACCATATCAATTGAAATTAAACAGGGTCAGATTATTTTTATCCTAGTCCTAAGCGAATTTCTGCTTGGTCATGCATGCATGATTTCGATCAACCTTGCACTATTGGTACCCATGCCCTGATTTAACCTTGATTTGAGGTGTTAAATATCGTAATAATACCAAACTGACCATTCCTTGCATTTTCTTGTGATTTTACTTTCAGGGATATTTTTACAGCAGGATGGCAAACCCAACCCGAGATTGTCTAGAGAGGTGTATTGCTAGCTTAGAAAAAGGGAAATATGGTAATTCTGCAAAATGCCGGCATAGTTTACCATTATAGAACTTTCAGAAATATGAAAATTAAAACTTAACATAGGCCTATTAAGTTGCAAATTTCTTTCATTTGATGCTTGAGTTATACAATATTCCTTTTTTTAGGACTTTGTTTTGCATCCGGAGTGACAGCAGTAGATTGCATTACACACAATTTGAAGAGTGGTGAACACGTGATTTGTGGTGATGATGTTTATGGAGGTGGTTATCATTGACTGTCAAATTGTAAATTACACTTTAAATTTTGAATTGAGAGTACTATAATATTCTGTTCTTGGCAAAAATAACTACAGGAACAAATGAGTTTTTTCGGGTCATTGCATCACGGATGGGCATAGATGCCTCCTACGTTGATCCAACAAACCCTCTAAATATTAAAAAAGCAATCAAACCTACTACTAGGGTAACAAATAGATCTACTAAATTAGTGGATCAGCCATTCTTTTTTTCTTACCGTATATTTTTTTACTTGTTAAAAGTTGGTTTGGGTGGAAACTCCGACGAATCCGACTCTGAAGGTTGTGGACATTGCAGCCGTAGCAAAAATCTTAAAAGAATATAAAGAAATAATGTTTGTAGTGGACAACACTTTCATGACTCCGTATTTTCAAGTATGACCAAGCAGATCTAAATACACCTTTCAAAATATATTGCAAATTGATTCAATGGAAGTAATGTTGATTGGTTTTTTTTAGCAACCTTTGACTTTGGGTGCTGATGTTGTTGTGCATTCCTTGTCCAAATACATGAATGGTATTAATTTCAATGTAGAATTGCAATCAAGAGTTTAATAACTGCATATATTTGTTTCACTGGTAGGCCTACATGTGCATCAAAAATTCTAGAGATATCACTTTGCTTACAGGACATGCAGACATTGTAATGGGAGCTCTTGTAACAAACGATGTCGACATTTATGAAAAGTTGAAATACGTGCAAATTAGTGAGTAGGCCTAATTAATTGCCATGTTTATATACATGTATTCCCAGAAGATGCCTTACTTTGCACTTTTAAAATTCATTTTTTCCCAGCGGCTGGCTTAATTCCATCTCCATTTGACTGCTATCTCGTGAATCGAGGGTTAAAGACTTTGCATTTGCGCATGAAAGAGCATATGAGAAATGGAATGGCCGTGGCCAAGTTCCTCGAATCGCACCCCTGCGTTACAAAAGTCATTTTTCCTGGTAAAAATTTATGAAAAAATTACATTACTCGAGCTTGGGCACAACACTTAAATTTATGAATAATAAGGGAATTTATTTAATCAGGTTTACCATCCCATCCTCAACATGAACTAGCAAAAAAGCAGTGTTCAGGCATGACTGGGATGGTTTCGTTTCATATTAAAGGTGGTTTGAATGAAGCTGAAGCATTCTTAAGCAAATTAAAGGTGGGTTACTGTAATCCATAAATGACAATTGATGAGTTTATTGCAGTTTTTAGAATCCATGAAAATGCTTATAAGAAAAACATGCATCATAACCGAAATTACCTATACGTACTCGTATATAGCCTACCAGTATTTATAAATAAAAGCATGAAAAGCTTTACACAATTAATGGCATAGTCTACATCTGTTTACAATTCTAAGTAACGTGTTATATATCGATATTTCATTTTAAATTTCATAGGTCATTACTCTATCGGGAAGTTTGGGCAGCACTGGTAGTTTGGCTGAATTACCGTAGGTGTAGTCAATTGAAGGAAACGTTCTCTAAATCATTTGATATGAATGTGCATGTGTAAAGTTTTTAATATTTTCAGTGCGATTATGACCCATGCTGCTGTTCCCAAGGCGGAAAGGCTAGCACTTGGAATGACAGATTCGTTTATTCGTTTGTCCATTGGACTGGAATCCACTGAGGACATTTTAAATGATCTTGACCAAGCTTTGAAATCGGCTGTAGGTAACTTTTAAAGTGGTCCACGTTTGGATAATTTAACTTTTTAGGAAATAAACAGTTATAATCACCACCCAGGCATGAGGTTGAGTACATTTTTGTCGTCAGAAATATTATAGTGATTACTTTTTTAGTTTACATCATTTCCTGGTAAAATGGCGCTATCCATGTACTCTAGAAATTTTTAGTTCCCTTGCATCCAATGTTGGTGGGAGAGTGTGTTAGGAAGGTAAACCCTTTGTTTGGTCCTTTCATTTTTAATATTTTGACATTCATTGGTTGGATCATATAGGCCTTCTCCATATTTATTGCAATGTAGGCCTATAACATGTAAAAAAGTTTGACAAATGGGGGGAGTGTGTGTTGATATGTCTGCCTGTGTAGCTAGGGGTCTGCAGACTCCTGCTCCCTAACCCTCTGTGAGCCTAACAAAAATTATATGAAGGTGAGGGCATGACTTGTTCGTCACATCATTTCCTTGAACAAATTTTTCTTCATAGAGGTTACGAAATTTCGTGAAATTATTTACGAAATTTAAATTGGGAAAACTTAGTCGTGTATACATTTGCATATATTTACACTTGCATATATACTTCATATTTGAGTTTGCAAAAGTAGAGAATTTCGTTTCTTTTATTTCAAATCTCATTTAAAATACATAAAGAATTTGCGAAATTTAATATGCCTTTTCGTGAATATATAAAAAGTAAAAGAGTATGACATCATCAAGGGAAGATTTCTGATTTCGTGAATGTACCTTGTACGGTTACACCCCATTTCCACTACCAATTCGCTGAGAATCTATGTGCTCGCAGCGCAGCGCAGGGGCCGGCAACAGCTGAGTTCGTGACGTCATGTCCTGTTCGCAGTGCGCAGCGCAGCGCTCCGTAGAAGATGGACTGGAACGATCTCTTGCGACTGTGACACTCTGCGACATCACAAAAACATAGGGCATAGTTGGGGCGCTTCTACCTAAGGATACATATTTTCGCAAGCAATCATGAGCATGCACAAATTGGTGTAAATGAGGAATTGCTTGCGCTGCGCTGCGAGTGGCTGCGAAAATGGTGTGTCGCAACGCAGCGCGGTGCTGACCTACAGTAGTGGAAATGGGGTGTAATACAAATGCAAAAATCTTGTTGTTTCAATTTTTGTTGTTTAACTTCAGAATTTGTGGGAGAAATATTTGCCCATGGCATTTATGATTGCCAAACGCATGGAAATATCCTTTGTTATTATTATATATTTTGGGGGTAAAATCCAACTTATCCCCTACATTTTGTAGGGAAAATGCTATATTCCTAAAGTTTTGGAAGAAATCCTCTAATATATATTCTTATATTTTTGGCAAAAATTTCCAGATTTGTAAATATTTTGAAAAATGAAATGCAGATAATTCTTATATATTGGGGAATAAATTCCTATGGAATTTATTGGAAATTCCAATAAATTCCATAGGAATTTCCTTGGAAAAAATTCTATAATATTCTTATGCTTTTGGGAAAAAATACCTTTAATATTCTTTTAGTTTTTACAAACATCCCCATGATATTTGAAAATATTTTGATTAAGAGTCTAAAATATTCCTATATTTTTTAGGGGGAAATCATATAATACCGGTACCCCTACACTTTCTGGAAATAAAATGCTATAAAACTGCTACAGTTTTTTACAAACATTCCCATGATATGTCTGTTTTTTGTGAAAAAAAGAACCTAGAATATTTTTAAATTTTGGGGGAAAATCCTATAAAACTCCATAATTCTATTTGATTGTAAATTTTATGATAATGACTTTCATACAGTACCGGTATTCCAATATCATTGAAAAAATATTTCTGCAATATTCCTTTACCCAATAACTGCATGTCTTGCTAAAGGGGGAAAGGGGGGGGCAATCGCATATTACGGAAGGAGGCGGCCATTTTCTCTGCCTATATTAAACAGCAAAATTTGCAAGCTGGCTAAGGGGGGGGGGGGCAATCGCCCCCATTGCCCCCCCCTGTATCCGCCCCTGAAAGATTCCCCACCTGACACCTTATTGGTCAACTTTTGGCAATATATGACCCACCAACTGCTAAGGCCTTTTTTGGACGACCCCTTTGCTCTGACCCCTAACCTTGCTGCAGCTGTCTGTTTCATTCAGATGGATATCTTCGGAATGGATCAAGCAAAAATTCTAAGAACAAGTAGTCGCTTTTTTTAGATTCTATTTTAAGATGTCATTGAAAAGACCTTGATCGTAGTTAATAATCGTTCTGTGCAATATTCGCATGTGTACTCCTTCAAAATTTATTAAAGAAATTTGAAAAGGACTGCAATATGTCGGCAAGTAATTTCTTGACACATTTATAGTTGTATTGTAGCTACAATCTAAGCCCCTAGGGGCCTAGACTGCATGGATACGGTACCGTATTCCTCAAAAGCAATTTTATTGCCAAAAATACGTGCATATTATTGTAAAATTCTTGCAGTAGTAATCAAGGGGCAGAGTGAATGAATAAGTATATCAGGTTTTGAGATCTTGGAACTTTGCTAAGGACGTAACCAACTGTTATATATATTCACGTACTATCCCTATCCACTTTTGCTCTTTGATTATATTTATGCATGGTATAATATTAACCATGTAAGCCAAGATGGTTTGATGCATTGGTATAATTCGTACTGCCATTTTGTTAGGTGTGCTGATATCAGTAAACAAACATCTTTTGCTGATGTCTGTAATGTGATACCTATGTCCAAGATGATCGATACTCAGCATTTATGGGATTTCACATATCACGTGATTCAAATTTTTCAGAATTTTGGACCTCTTCCCTAGGTAATTTTTCGCCATACCCCATCCCCCCCTCCCAAGAAATCACTGGATATTTTCTGGTGTTTTTTTACTAGAATTAAATTTACTAATGGGCAACGGAAACTTTAAATTTAAATTCTTTCTAAGGTAAGCGTGGTACAGCAACGGTACGTACTTTGCTGCACAGCCATCCTTGAAGGGTGGTACGCTTGTTTTGGTCGGGGTCTGAGGGCCGGGTGCAGTCCCCAATCCCCTAGTAGTGGTCCGGGGGCGGATCCTCTAGTTAGGTTAGGAGCCTGTGGGCAGAGACGTTGCTTCACTATTTTATATTACCCCTGTAATACACTGTACTGTAGCATGACCAATTAAATGTGATTGAAATTAAATAGTTGTGTCAAGTATATTAATTACCTCTCTTATGACCTTTGATTACTTTACGTTATCTTTTCTTTAATCCTCTACTTCCAAAAACATCAATAAGTGATCTCTTTCCCCCCCACCAGTAAATTGATGATAAAACCCATTTAGCTAGGCTAATAAGTAATGTAATGTATGAAATTGAAGTATTTTTGGCAGTAAGAATAATTTGGAACCCAAACATGTGGATTTACCATTTTATTATAAAATTAAAGCATCTTAAACTTTTAGGGTTCAATTGCAAGATCAACAATAGATGTTACACCATTACGGACGTCGAATGTACCCGTTATTTTTGTCATTGGTATGGTAACGTTACTTTGCTCACACAAGCTTCTTGTCAGTAGGATAATTGATCTAACATAGACGTTTTGACAAACTTATTTTTTTCTTGCTTACATGAGTGTTTAGTTAAATACTTTCAGGAAAAGTTTTAAAATATTTTTTTGATAAATCCTAGCCTATGTGGAATTTTCAATTAATGTATTAAGGTGGCCCTGGGTCCGGTAAAGGGACGCAGTGTGAAAAAATTGTTGCAAAATATGGGTATACCCATTTATCAACCGGGGATTTATTACGGGACGAGGTCAAGTCGGGATCTCCACGAGGGCAACAGCTCACTGCTATGATGGAGAAAGGAGAATTGGTGCCATTGGTATGTTTTCAACCTAAATTTTAAAGCTAGTTTTGATTCATGTTAACTAACTCTAGGTAGGATTTTCATTGATTGGACAGGATGTAGTGTTGGACTTACTCAAAGAAGCTATGCTCAAAAGTCTTCCTACAACAAAGGGATATTTAATTGACGGATACCCACGGGAGGTAGCTCAAGGAGAGGAATTTGAAAAACAAGTAATAGAAAAGATTTATTTGTATACATTTACTTAACGAGCTAATTTAAATTTGCTCTTTTTGCAATTGTAGATTAAGGAAGCAAAGCTCTTGTTGTATTTTGAAGTATCCGACGATACGATGGTCAGGCGTTTGATAAAACGTGGGGAAACCAGTGGGCGTGTGGACGATAATGAAGAAACCATTAGAAAGAGATTAGATACGTTCCACAAGCACAGTAAACCCGTCGTTGAACGTTACAAGGAGAAATGTAAAATAGTAAGAGCCATTTTCTTCTCCTTAATTTTTATTCATGTGATGAAACATAACTAACACTCTCTACTTGTAGTCTGTGAGGAGATTTGGCCCTTATTTCTCAGTCACTATTAATCAGTTCCAATAATTTTTGAACCTGGGCCCGTCACCTATTGGCAGTTTTATTTTGATCGCCTGCAGTTGCCTTCCATGGGAGCTTCCACTGACTCACTGTGGCATTGGAAACTGCAGGTTTGGGTTTATCTGCTACCAAAACCCAAACCTACAGGCAACATAAGTTAGGATCTTTGAAGTATACGAATCTAACCTTCGGCTTGCCATGCCTCGGAGATTCAATGCAAGATCCCTTGGAAGCCAATTGCTAATGATAAAATAACCTGGCATTAGGGCAGGCTCAAAAAATTATTGGAACCAAGTAAAAACAGAAATTATTATTATCAGAAATTTATAAAGCAGTTTTAATCAACCCCACAAATAATACTGTTGGCACAATGATGTTTGCTATTCATGATTTTTTTCACTAGCTCTAGATATTTTTTACTTATTTTGTAAAAAAGGTGATTAATTTCAATATATTGTTGACATCATGTGTGCATAAATGTGCTTTCATAGTATTACTTAATTGATAAGCTGATTGTACTAATTCCCAGATTCCTGCCGAGAGGGATCCGGAGGACATTTTCGTTGATGTCAGTAAATATTTGGATGCTTAACGAATTTTTTTCCTTTAAAATGAATGATATTTGCAATTGAGTAGAACTAGTCAAGCTTTTTAACACACTTTCAATTTTCACCAAATAACAATAACCAAAATACTTGATCATATAGTTATCTTCTAGTCACATTTTATAAAATTAGCATAATTTTTTAAAGAAATTATCAAATGCTATTAAAGTAATCATATTTAATTCGTTGCATGAAAACTTGTGTAATCTGTTATCATCCATTTTCATCACTTCTGAAGTGTGTTAATTATTTAAACAACAAAATTTACATCACTGCCTCAAACCCGTTTTCTCGTTCGTCTTTTTTCTTTGTCGCTGCTAACTAATAAAAATATTCTGTAATCAAATATATTTTGTGATGATACTGCTTTTGCAAGGAATGATAGTTTAATTGGTTAGGCTGCATTACTTATCTGTCCAACAATTATTCCAAGGAACAGCCATCTTGGACTTTTAAGAGCAGAAACATGGATATAGTTAATACCATCTTGGACTTTTAAGAGCAGAAACATGGATATAGTTAATAAACTAAATAGTAATTAAGAAAATTTTAAATGAACATTTTTTTATTAAATATACCATTTAAAATCACAGAAATGCATTTACTCTTCATAAATGTCTGGAATTGTTAGTTTTTACAAGTTGTAATCAGATTCATCTATTTTGCTTTACCATAAATCTTTTAAATTGGAATCTAGAATTTCTTTTTAACATAAAATTTCTTTAAATTATTTCAATTAATAGGATTACACTTATCAAACACAAGCTTTCAAATTAATTGGATTTGTTATTAGTCATATTTGTTAGTATGATGAGAAAAACTTTTGAAATTGACCTAAATTACAAAAATTAATGTTTAACATTCGAATCTTCAGATTTTCATAGTCATGGAATAAAGGACCTTGATAATGTTTATTTTTGTGTGCATTAACCAATGACTTTTTCATAATATTTATGCAATTAAATGATCAGATAAAATAATTCAAAGAAACTGTTTCTACTATTATACTTTAATAATTAGTTGTACACTTCTTGAACAGTATCTCCGAACAGTTAAAAAATTTATGGTAAATTTAGTGAAAGTGTCAGATGGGATTTTGATCACAGTTCCCTTAATTTCTTTTCTTCTACTTAATAGGCCCCCAACAATTGTTAACATAATTAGGATTCATTGATTGGAAGTGGATGGGCCTCGCTGTTGAACACGTATTTGTCAAGGGATAAAGTCTGTTGGTCATCGCTGAACAGTAAGTACAGATATTTTAATGTTTCACTCAAAAAGAAAGACTCCATCATGTCACGTGGTCTGGTGTCATCTACGTTCTTAACGTTGTCTATAGTTGTGTAGCCCCCACCTTCCACTTTAGTATGTTTCTCAAAAGCCTGAGAATATAAACAAGGTATTTTAGCTGATATGTAAATTCATTTGCATTTTAAGAAAATTGGAAAGTTTCTAACCTTAAATATCTGCCAACCCCAATCTTGATAAGTATTGTTATGGGTCAATTGGTAAAGGTACCAAAGACTTTCCACCGTTTCGGGCCGTAGCAGATTATGGGCATCATTTACCTGAAATCAGTTCGTTTCTATTAAGACATTCTTCATTTTGTGACAGATTGACTATAAACTCAAGTGTAAGCTCTTTATAACAAAATTCAGCATGGGCAAAAAGTATAAGTTATTATTAGGCATGACAATAGTTATGAATAGACCTACTTTGACAAAGATATCTGGGTCTGATGAAGACCCCATACTGAAATGGGCAATTTCTGGGGACAAAAACGTTGGCATTTGAGCATACATCTGATAACATGTGTAAATCAGGTCTTCTGCTAGATTTAAATGGGATTTTGGTAGCCCATTGTGGGTGCCCAGGGCAAGAACTGACGGTAGATAACACACAAGATGATCCTAAAAAAATTTGAATTGATAATTGTTTACAAAAATTAAATCAGAATTTGTCCCGTTTTTATCTCATTGGTATTTCTCACCATCTTTGGCCTGAAATTTCTCCCGTTCGTTAGTTCGCCTACAAATAATAATTTATTTGGCTCTGACAATTTCACGAGGTGTTTCATTACTCCGCTAATAGAAGCATTGTAGTCGTTGATTAGACTGAAATGAATGTGAATTTAAATGAATGTATGCATTAAGATCTTCCCCCCCCCTTCTTTTGTATTAAAATGTACTTACAAATCTCGAGATTTTCCAGTTTGTAGCCACTGTTTTAAAAGGTATTCATAATAGCTGTCACCCCTCGCCCCTAAAGTAATGGTGGCGGAAGGGCGGAACTTCCCCGTCTCAGCATTTATGTAAATAGGTACTAAACCGTCCATTTTTGGCAGGGCGTGAATAATTTCAGACACTCTATCTGCAGCTTTCTGTAAGCATAAGAAATATGACCTTAATCTTTAAACTGTCTTGCAAAAAATAACAAAATTCTGAGTATTTATTTTCGCACCTCATATTTATCGTCTCCTGTGACACGACTGAGATCTTTAAATTCAAGCTGAACAGTGGCTACCTCAGAAACGGAACTATCTGGGCCCCAGCGAGGTGCATGGGCATGATGTGTATATAAATTAATGTCTGAATAGGGAATTCCCGATACCGAATTGAAAGCTGGAAGCAATAAGTCTCCCATTTCCACCTGTTAAATGTAATAATGGACATACTTTAAATAAATTTCGGAAACGTTTATAAAAAAAAATTATAATTATAAATATATTTTTATTTAGAATATTAAAAAAAATTTTCTAGGCTTAGCCATTTTTTAAATACACCCATGACTAAAAAGTACTCACAGCTTTTCTGAGGAAGAGATCATCTTTGGATAAATGATAAGCGCCAAGTAGGCCACCTAAAACTCTTATTGTTGTTTCAAAAAGGTTCACATCTTTGTTGATGTCCAAGTCCAACTGGTCAGCCACAAATGCTCGGGCTTCCTGAAATTCTTAAACATTGTTGGAATGTTGTGATTTAAGTTCAAACGAGTGAAAAATCTAACCTTAATCAAATTTTTTAACTCTAGTAAATTCCGATTTTACTTACCTTCCTCAAGGTTCATGATATACAGCGTGTCAAGAGAATCGATTATTGTCAGACCCAAGCCAAACCAGTCTTGATATGTTTTTGTCAAAGGTTTCAGGTGGTCGTGGCCCCATGCAAATTTTTTGTAACCTTTCCAGGCATGCTTAAAAGCTTTTACGACTTCTACTTGGCGCTCGTTTTCTGGACCTACAATGGGAACATATCCTTTAAAGTAGTCACAGAAAAATGATAGCTTACAAAATCTGTACTCGAATTTAATGAATTTTTAAAAATCTTACATTTATATTGTATCGGTAAATATAGTTTAAAAATTAAACCTCCACACCACTTTTAAAATTCATTAAGGCACAAAACTTGGTGTTCTATTAATTAATAAAATCAATAAACTCCAATTATAATACAATAGCCTACCCTTAAAAATTATTCCAGGATCTGGATGAAATTTGCTGTTTACTGGACCAGAATCTATCTGATGTAGGTGTAGAAAGGGAAACAGGCCACTTGTAACATATCCAAAGCTAAAAATTCTACTAATTTAGTGAAAACAAAATTTTATTTTCTACCTCATTTTCCTGATCTTCACCTATAACAACTGGCTTTGGTATTTTTTTATCATCATCAATTCCAACTTCATTTGGGGATTTCTATGAAGAAATGCAATTCGTTGATTTATATGCAAGATGGAAGTAATTTATATTAAAGATTTCCAAAATAAATCCCACAAATTGCAACGAACCTGTGGCATTTCTATTTGTACTGCTTGTGTTACCTCTTTGTTGGGGTGAGCTGCATTATTAGACGATGGGGGATTTTGCTGCTCGTTGCGCAGCACTGGAGATCTAGTCCTAGTAAGCGAGGGTGCAAATAGAATTAAACAAACGATAATCAATAGGGTCCCCATGTATATCATCGTCCGTTGAAACCGCGAGCGTTGCTTCCACCACTGTTGAGTGCATGAAAAAAAAAATTGAAAAATAAATTAACAAAAATGAATTAATATTATATTATTAAGCTTTTTAAACAATCAATATTCTTTGTCAAATTTAAAATGAAGATTGCCAACTATATTATAATGCATGCTTTCTGGTGTTTTTATTATGACAACAGCTTTAAAGAAAAAAAATTCTGACAATACAATCCCTTGAATTAATATTCAAATTTTAACTGACCAGTGTTCACTGAATGCAAACAATGACAAAACGTGCAATAAAATTATCTTTTAAGTTCCCAAAATTAAGAAGAAAATAGATAACCAGTTGTGTTCAATTCGAAAGTAGAGTAGAAACATGATTTTATGAATGATGATGTATTCCTCCAATTCACTGTTAAAAAAATGCAAGTAGTCTTGATAGCAATTATCAAACCAAAGCACAGTGTGAAATTCCTCAGTTCTTGCTAACAAAAATTATCACAACATAATAATTGTTAAAAAGGTCTAAAAAAATCTTTTTTGGTTCCCATAACAATGCCAAGATATCGGTGAATCTGGTGAATCTGTTTGATGGAATATTTTACACAGTTGAGTTGTCTTTGCCTTTAAAATTGAAACTTGTTTCATTTTCACTTTTATAAACAAAATTCCATAAAGTCTACTGATCAATGTAAAACTATTTTACTTTAAATAATAAAAAACTAGTGTTTGCAAATTAATTGAAAAGACATAGGTGTAGCGTTATTAACAATACTAAGAACTTGCAAAATTTCATTTGCAGTTCTCAGATTCAAGAATTATTTTGCAGGGGTATGAACAATTGCCTAATTCAAGTCGTAGGGGTGGGGGTTGGGGAGGATTACTACAGGGATCATCCTTTTCTTGATTAACTCCTTCTGAGGGAGTTGGCCCCTTTCCTTTGCAGCAGTACATTACAATTTTGCATTGGTTGGCGGGGTTTTAATTTGTAACGTACTTTCCAATGTTTATAGGTTTTTTTGTTAGTATTCGGGAAGGGAGGGGGTAGGAGTCTGAATTGCAGAGATAGGCCTATAAAAAGATTAAAAATATATTGTATTTCTATATAAATAAATACGATACTCTTTAAAATGTGACCAATATTTTAAAAAATATAAATAAATTTTAAAAAAACCCAAATTTTTAAAGAATTATACATACCGGTAATGTAAGATTTTGAGAAAAAGCAAAATTTTACTTTAAACGATATAATACAAATTGAAATGTTGAAAAGGCTAAGAATGGAAAACAAACAATTTTGTCTCTGCAGTTTGTAATAATTAATTATTGATTTCAGCTCTAAAAAATCTATTGTGTTCTTGATACCAGAAGACTAGTAGACGACCAAATTCCTTGCAAGTATGCAAGTTACAAATATGCACTAACTATTTGTAAATAATGGATACGTGGCCCAGGGCCAGATTTGGCCCGAGATTCACTTTTCAGCTATGAAGAGCTTTGCCTGACTGACTGACTGACACGCTCATATTCGCCCAGCCCAAATCCCTATCTCTAGAAACTTGAGATTTTTCACAGAGATTCCTTTTAGGTCGTAGGTGTCCACTAAGATGGGATTTTTCGATATTCCACTCCTTAAGGGATCTACGGAGAATCGACGCCCAGCCCAAACTTCTGATCATAGAAGCATGAAATGTAATACAGTATGTTATTCCTTTAATGATGTAGGCAAATACCTGGGTAGGAATTTTTTTAATTCCACTCCAAAGGGGTTCTACAGGTTATAGAGGGATCTAGGCTAGTTATAAACACTTTTAATTCAATTGACTCAAAAGTAGGCTATTATTAGTACAGATAAAATGGGTGATTGATGGTGAGTTTTACACGAAATCATGAATCAGTTTAATTTTCACATACATATGCGACCTATGCATACATATATGCATATACATATATGCATCAAGAGTGAATTTGAATCTTCAGGGAAATCTGTAAATGGGTTCCAGACCTTTGTAATTTCAGAATTATTATAAAAAAAACTCCAGCAATGAGCAGATTCTCAAGCCAAATTTGTATCTACCACGTTCGACAGTGAACCTGTAAAAATTGCATCATGAATATTTCTATCAAGAGCAAAGTTTAATAATACTTGTTCTAAGATTCTAGCATAGGTTCAAGGTTATGATAAATAGCTATTCCATACATACCCTCCACCAAGACGTCTTTCTAGATTTGAATTCATCGAAAATTTTATACTGATCATGATCGTCATAAGAGGAGGAAATATTCAGTGCAGTGAATTGTCTCTTGATATCCGACTGAGTTGCTGACTCTTCAAATAAAGCCATGGCAATCCTTTACCGTACTTTACTAATTTTATTCAAAGTTTATTTTGGGTAAACTAATCGCAAGTCGCTGATAGAAATCATTATTATCACGTCATATTATGTGTGCAAACGTGTCCCAAAATTTCCAGTACATCAACATCCAAGATGTACATTAGTTTTAACTCTTGTCGATCACTCGAGATTTTTAACTTGTTTATATGTAAGTGTATGAGACGATTTAACCATCGTCATTCACTAGCTTAAGTCCAAGACTTAACTACAAAGACTAGAGTTATGTAAAGTACAAAGCATCCTACAAATTTTTGCAGAATTGTAAAATTGTTTAGCCCATAAGTTAGCCAATAGTTGTACGAGAAAAAAGGTTCTGTCCTATCTTGAACATTAACTTCATGGTCGGTTTACTTGTGGTAAAGTATTTTAATTCTTGATTTGGTAAAGGACTTGATATTTAGTTTTCTGTTGAAGTGTGTATGGACATTTATTTACATGTAATCAATGACTCATGATAACAGATATATTACCTATGTCACATTGTAATTCTATCTTGAAGCAATTTACTTTACACAGCTACTTCGTCTGCTGGGGTTCATGATTTCAACAGATTTCACAACATAAGGTTAGATCTTGTTTAATAAATAATATTTCTTTCATTTATCGGGGAATTGTATGCATGAAGTTTACTATAAAAAGCATTTTAGCAGCCCTATTACCAGAGACTGGCACAAACTTTTATAGACACATTCTGCGGCTGGGTTCTGTTCTGACGTTCCCTTATCTAGGAACCGAGTGGCTGACAGTAACTAACTGTACTTTTTGTTATTACTGTACAAAGGTTAATCGAATTACTGTAGCTAACGTTTTTTATTATTTTTTACTGGATGGCTGGGGTTCTCCTAAGAAATATTTTTGTTCCAAAATGAGGCACTTGCATACTGGTTCATCAAGCCAAATTCAGTTGGCACGTGCACTAATCCCCATTTTCGAATAAAACTTTTGCAAGAAGCAAAATTGTTTAACCAAATGCATAACCCTCTGTATAAGACGATATATAGAGAATTATGCCAAATGTTAGCATAAACATGGGCAAAATTGAATTAAAGAGGGATAAGGATAAAGTTGTCTCGGGTACTTTGTCCAAGGTCTCAGAGATGAAATAGGCATTTGCATGTATTTTTAGGAATTTGTAAGTCATTATTAAAGGTGCATTAATGTCCTGAAGAAATTTGCGTTCCAAACTGGACTAAAGCATATTTCAGCAAATCAAATCAAAATTTTGGAACAAGTTCAGGACAGTGCAGTGAGCTTCTTTGAATAGGCACATATGGATTGATACACTAGTATAAACATTGACATCGTATTTTTGATTCCAAACCAAATTGTGATCGCTTCAGCTTATCCAAAATTCTTATTATGGTGTAATTCCATGAATTATCTCAAAACTCCTTTTAAGTTACACTACGAAACAAGTAAAATGCCTATAGGGTCGTTTGTCCTTAAATTCTTGCAAGAATCCCAAAAATTCCTTTCAAACGCCATTTTGTTTTGGAATATCATTCAAAATTCCTGAAATTTCATTTCAGAAATGGGAAATAAAATGCCATAGAGGGCGCTCTTGTCAAGGAATTCACGCAATATGCCCAAAAAATACTTTCAAACTTTACTCCCAAATCCAAAATGTCCTGCAATGTTGCGCCCTTCAGTCTTAGGCCAGTAATAGACATGTTTTAGCGCTATTACCCTGTTACCATAGTTAGGACCTTGAGTGTTTTACTGTTGACACAAGCTGTTTTATCGTTTTGGATAACGATGCCGGGTAACCAAAAGTGTAACAAACTGGTTATCTTCCTAAATAGGTGGTGTACAAAATGAGGTAACAGAAATATGGATGCTTCGTACAGGAAAATCATCAAACGAAGAACTTTGCGTTTTAGCGTTTTGCTTGTATCCTATGATAAGAGTTACGAACTACTTGTAAACCGGATGACTACAGCATATGACAGGGTAATAACGCCAAAATACGCCTAATATGTGGATAGGATTGTCCAAATATGTCATAACAAAATCGTGATATTAGTCTAACCTTTATGTCACCACCAGTGATGACATAATCATTATCAGAGCTAGCTAGAGCAACCCACTCCCATCTTGTTTTTTTTGAAATAAGGTGCTGACAATTTCACAAGAGCAAAACAAACGATATATATTATAATTCCCTGAGATTGGTTGGTTGATTGACATTAATTTTGTGGGCGCCCAACATTTGAAGAGCTGAGTTCAATAACCACATGAGTCCAGATTTCTTGTTTTGAGAAAAATGCATTTAAAGAAAATTGAATCTTATTGCAATAAAATTAATAATTCTAAAAATTCTGAGCTTGATTTTTAAGACAGAAACTTGCACTTTTGGATGCACCTTCACATTTCGGTTCCCTTGAATGGAATCTACTTGTTTTGAGTCCACCTTAATCCTATACTCAAATTTGGGTACTTAATATCCAAAATTTTGTTTTGAGTCCACCTTAATCCTATACCCAAATTTGGGTACTTAATATCCAAAATTTTGTACATGGTGATTCTGTCATTTTTCACCTTCAGTGAGCAAAATGAGCAACTTTTTCCAATCTTACCCCAACTTTTCATTGATTTAGCAGATAGAAAAACATTTTAGCTACAAGTTTATGTAACGTATGTTATTTTCAGCAAAAATGAACTCACGTGGTTCTCGATCTCAGCTCTTCATTTTTTAAAATGATCATGGGTGCCAAAATTAGGAAGTATGCATTGTCCTATTTTTGCCATAGGCAGATCCAGATAAATTGTTATTAGGGGTGGTTGTACTGATATTGGTACCCCCCACAAAACGGAACAGAAGTTTTTCAGGCTTTTTATATAGTTGGAAGGGCCAAAATTAGGAATTTTTATCCCAGTTGTTAGACGATTTCATCCTTGCTATACCATCCTTTCTATTCTATCCTTCATTCCCAGCAGTTTGGGTTGCCGAAGTAGGGCGCCTATCCATCCGATGTAGGAGGGATGATGGCCAATTTCCTGGATTTGCCCCTGATTTATGGTGATTTTGATACCCCTGTTCATTATGGTGCCTGGAGCCAAATATGCCTCTCCCTCCTTATATACATCTTTCATGTCCACTCCTTGTTTTGAGTTCAATATAATTTAAAGGAGCTCAAAAGAAACATGTTTCCTTGTTCTTGCATAGATAATACCGGTATATTCTGGGCATTGAAAGGAAATTCTGGTTTAACAAGGGACCAGTTTTTGTTAAGTCCAAATTACCCTGTTTATGAAATTTTTGATGTTTGGAACAAATTAACGTTTACTTCTAAATCAATTGCAGCTAATTTTTTTCCCCTTTAGTTATGACTAACTCTTGCTAAAATGAAACCCGCTACGGATGCTGATGTGGCTAAGTTTAAAATTGAATATGAGAAAAAACAACATAAGAAGCAATTTGTAGCTGCCAAACAAACAGAAAAAAAGAAGAAGAAATTGGCCTTACTTCAAAAACAAAAGTTGAACAAAGATATGTCAGCGTATAACAGACTCACAGACAATGGGCAACTATCAAACACTTTTAACAAGTTTAAAATCCCAAGGAAATTGCCTAGTAGGGGGGAATCTGGAAGTTCGGGACGAATAATGGATGTTAAGAGTACTTCACAAAGTGGTGGATCTTCGGGCTTAGCTAAATGTGGAAGCTCGAGAAATACTACTATTAGACCCCGAAATGCCTTTGGTTTGTGTTTATTTGCTAACTACTTCTATTATCAGCCTTTCCTTGTAAGTAAGGACATATATTATTTTGAAATATTTCATTTTTAATGGATCTAGATGCCCCGGTTAATGAATATTTTAAAACTGGCAAACTCCATTCACCAGGGCCTGAGAAAAGATATGGCCAAATGATTAAAGAGTGGTTTCAAAGAAATGATGAATGTAATAACATCATCCATCAGTCATCTTCGGATCTTACTAGCACTACCGGCAATGAAGGTTGGCATTTATTATGATATATATATATATATATATTGTAGTGAGGCTAAATTTAGCCACTTTTATGTCAAGTTAACTACCATTATCCCAATAGTGGTTGAAGAAGCACGTCTAGAAAATTCAAGAATCACAGTTATTTGTAAAAATGTCTAATTGTGGACAACCTAATCGTAAACCACAACAACCACTCCCAACAAAGTGTGTCCTCGCGCAGGAGAGCTGCGATTCGCTGCGACTGCCATGGTGCGTGGCCCACAGATCAAATGTGGTGGCCGTAGGCAATCACATCTGTATTGCACAAGGACACACTTTACTGGGAGCGGTTGTTGGGGTTTACGGTTAGGTTGTCTGCAACTATAGTCACTTAGGTTTACAGCAGTAGCGTAGCTAGGGGGGGGAGCAGGGGGAGCGAATGCTCCCCTTTTCACAATTTTTTAGAAGTGGCGCCTATGCCAAAGTCAGATACAGGGGGGCGCCTTTTTGTGCCTTATTGCATGCTCGCTCCCCCTAGCTATAAAAGCTGGCTACGCCACTGGTTTACAGGTCAAAAAGAATACATTTATGAGGCCATCTGAAGAGTTTCTTACATTCACATGCTATTTTTTTTGCTTTGGAATGAGTTTAGCACGAGGCTCAGCCTTACACATGCATACTCCACAGAAACTTTGTTTAAAAATGCCTGTGGTGTATGGATTCCAAAGCAGAAAAGATTGCTAATGTGAAAAGGACATTACTTTACATAGATGGGCACAAAAAGTATCAATTGATACCTTTTTTGCCCTGTTATAAGACTATAATATACGTTGGTGATATACATGTTAATTTAATAAGTAAATTATGATGCTACATATGTCATTATGTTTGGATGAAGGATGGTTGAAATTTGAATTTTTTTAAATATCTTATCAAAAGAGCATTCTCCTCACTAAAATTTTTTCCCAAAATGGAACTACATGCATGTACATACATATTCCAGTAAAGCAAAATTTGTAATTGTCACATTCATTGAGCCCTATTATGGAACAAAACTTTTGTGAGGAGAATAATTATGCAACTTTATTTCTGTTGAACATAGTCTTTATATGCATTGTAAATAATTTGAGTTTCTTTTCTAAGGTTAACTTAATATTGTTATAGCCATGGATGAAATCACACACTATTGCTAGTTGCGTATATATAGAGAGCCCTATTTTATGTAACAACAACTTGCATTTGAGATTTTTTGTTAACAAATATTTTTAGCATCTACTGTGGAATCTGTTTCCGAAATTATTCCGGTCATTACTGATGCAAATTTGGAAGTTATTCCTATGGATATAGATGTTGACGAAGTTGTGGGTGGGGTAATTAAATTAAAGAGATTTTTTTGAGATTTTTCCACTGATTTTGTCTATAAGGGTAGTAGTTTACAATACCTTTTTTATTGTCTATTAGATTCAGGAATTCCGTGTCCTGAGTCCTCACAATTCAGAAAAAGTAAGTAATATTTCAAATTGTTTATTTATGAAGTGAAAATAATTTTTAATTATCTTCTAATGAAAAGCTTATAATTAAGAGTAATGGCAAATCAACGAAATATGGATTGAAAATTTATTAGATAACTTTTCACTAAAATTAGAAGAACAATTGAATGTTGATGCACTGCAATGTAATATCCCTTGCGTTTGTTAGCTGGTTCAGAAGTCATATGGAATTTCGAGAAAATCAAGGCATCGTTGCTTATTTTTGTGCATGCTATTTAACTTTCTTTTGAAAATGGTTTATCAATTAATTAGTTAAAGGATTATTAATTATTATTATAAATTAAAAGGATACTCCCGGAACCACCTGCGGCAGCAAGTTAATTTAAAAAAATGAATTACTGTAATGGAGGGATAAATAAAATGTAAAGCTTATTCCAAATGGACAGTTATACAACACCAGTAAAATTGTGAAAACATTTCATGGAAAAGGTGCAAATACCACTCAATTTGAATATTATTCAAATTTATCCTGCCGTGTTGTTTTTAATTTCAAATATTGATTATCACATGTAGCTAAACAAGCAAGAGGCAATTTAATTTAGTTTTTTTGTTAATTGAATCTACTTTTGAATGCTGAATCTTAAAATTTTAAAGGTACATTCTCCTCAAGAGATTTTTGTTCAAAAATTTGACTAAGTCCACGTGCATAGTTTCTGCAAACCAAATGTAACCACACGTTAAATCAAAATTATCGTTAGAAGCTTGCACGTTTAAGTGGGAAAACAAATTTGTTGTACTGGATCAGTAAAATAATATATCCTTGTAAGAATAGCATTCCTGAATGTAATTATTATTTTAGGAGGTTTGTGGTCCTTTAGCACAGCTGAGCAACGAAATTAGAATCAACACTAATAAACCCGAAACCGAAAATGATTCTGGTGCAGTTAAGGTAAAGTTTGTCCAGGTTTCACATACTCCTGACTCCATGCAAATGAAATGGGCATTTTTAAATGTACATTTTTTATTGTTCAGATCATCCTCCTAGTTCTGGATACAAATGTTCTGGCCAGTGATTTGAATATGATTGACATCTTAATGAAAACTTGGACAGGCGAAAATGGGTCCACAAAACTTATCTTGGTTGTTCCTTGGGTAGTTCTTCAAGAATTGGATAAGTTGAAGGACGATAGACAGGACAAGGTTAGTTCAATAAATTTATGCTAAACTAATTTTTACCTATACTCAACTCAAAAAGTATTTGTTAATCAGAGGCACTGCTCCATGATGGGGTGGTGCAGGTGGGATTGGCTCCCTGTTGTAAGGCAATTCGGAAGCAAACTCACTAAATCCCCCCCCCTCCCTCTTTCCAAAACTTTTTATAACTTTGTATCAGCTGTAAACTGCTCCTCACGATTGTGACGTGGAACATTTGTTGAAGGGAATGCAAAGGCATCTGTGCATATTGCTACTGTTAAGTGTTCAAGCGATTTTCTAAATAATTGTAGTGTTTAGAAACGTTTGTTGATGGGAAAGGGGAGTGGGGGATACCAGTAATCAGCTGTATTAGATTGGCCAGTATTCAGGTTGAATGTGAAGTATCAGAACTATAATTATCCAGTTTACCAATATGACTGATGGTAATGCTGGATTTTACACTGGGGAGAATTTTTAATTTAAAATGAATAAAGGCAATGTTGTTCTGGTTTAGAAACCCAAGCTGAAATCATTAGCAGCTAATGCCGTAAGATATTTACATGGACTTTTAACAAGTGGGAATACCCAAATCAAGGGACAAACTATACACGAGGTAAGCACGTGAACAATTTTGTTTTATGATTAAAGTTCTTTGTAATCAATACCACATTTTTTATTTCTCATTATATTGTTACTCATAAACAAATTAGTACATTCATTTTTGCTGTATGAAATGTCAAGCCAGTTATATTCCACTATTTTGGTAAACATTTTTTTTATAAATTATTTTAAAATATTTCCCAACTTATTAAGGCAAGTGCAGATGTTGGCTGGGAAATAACATGTAATGACGATCGCATATTACAATGTTGTTTTCAATGCAAAAAGCAGGGTATGTTTTACCACAAAAATTACTTGTTGGTTGAATAGGATATTAGAAATTATAGAATTTTATTGAATTATATAGGTGAAGGAGAGGTTATCTTGTTCACCAATGACCGAAACCTATGCAATAAAGCATTGGTAAATCAGCTGCAAGCATACACAAAAGAGTCAATAACGAAGGAACTTGAAAAAATTGCGCCTTTGCCAGTGAAGCAGAAGAAATGTATGTGTCGATGAAAATTTACCAGGGTAGTAGCCACATGCTGTTTCTCTTTGACTAAAAGCATCAAAACAAATTTCAATTGCAGTACAAAACATCACGTGGGATGGCAAAGTGGAAACTAGTAATGAATTTTGTGATGAAATTCTTAGTCAAGTGAAAAGCATCCTATACAATATATTGGAAAACATTGTCAAGACTGAAATGTTCAGGCAATTTCGTGATAAGTGGTAAGGCTACAATTTTAAATTTTAAGATTTATGTTCTTATAAGTTTTCAGTTATTTTCTAATACTGCCCGTACAGTATTGCAAGTTTTTGGGGGACAATTTTTTACTAACTTTTGTAAAAAAGGAAATGTTTAATGATAATTTCAAGCATAAAAATAGCTTTTATGTAAAATATTTATTTGTTCTTAAAGGACCTCAATGATCATAATTGAACCTCCTTGGCGGTTAGAAGACATTCTTGCATGTTTGAAAAAGTAAGACATTTTATTTCGTTGAGGATTTCTCAAAAATGCCACATTATGGTTTAATACTACCCTCGTGCTCGTCTATGTTACTTTTGGGATTTAGAGCAGAACACTGGCATTTTATGCCTGAAACATAATTTCTAAATTTGCCTTTAAAAATTAATTTGTTTTTGCTATTTTTTTCTGAAGACACTGGATTGCCGTGTTTTCATTTGTTGATCGCAAGTCATCTAATATGGCCCTAACACAATTGGACACTCTTCGTGCAAAGTTCAAATTAGACCAAGGTATGTTTTTTTGCAATAGAGAAAACTTCTTTAGTTTATTTTATGCTGATTAGAAATGTGCACGAATATGCAGCTATTTGATGAGAACTAACATTGACCACAAGCGTGAAGGATAAGCATAACACTGGTAAACTATTTGCCTGGAAAGGTTTAATTGCATGGAAAAATATGCAAGCACCAGCCAGTAACACAGGCTGGAATTTCCTTTGAGGCAGAAGGTAGGGAGGACCGGTGAGGATAGTGGAGTTGGAAATTCAACAAATACCTTCAGAATATTTACCCAAGAAGTGTCACGTAATTGTGGTGCAGTAAACTGTGCACCTGCAATTTAAATTTTTTTTTAAATTTTAAGCCTGGTTATTTCTATTATAAGAAATCACAGTTAACGTGTGCATGGGAATGATGACATTCACTGTTTGACTTATTTTTTTACTAGGAACTTTTAGCAAAGATGATCTCAAAGCTTTGCTCATTGCAAGTGTGCATTTATTGACTTACTTTGGAAACAACGAATCAAAATATAAAGAAGATGTCAGAATTTGCATTCATCAAATGAGAAATTTTCTTGATGAGGTCAAGAATATTCGACTAGCCACATTTCAAAAGAAAACAGGCCAACCTTCTCAAGAACAACATGCACTCGCGCAAGAAGCTACTGTACAACCAGAAGCAGATGTTATATATCCGTGGGATGACGTTTGCATGACCACTGTTGATGAGGGGAAAGTTGTGAATAAAGATTCTGATCAAAGCAATGCACAACATTTGAGGAACACGCTGCATGGCATTTGGAATTTTATTAACAACACGTGGTAAAGTATTTAAAAAAATAGCTAGTTAAATCGAAAAGCTATTTGTCCATTTCCAGTAAACGTAATATAAACCTCAATCAAGGAAATGACTAATCACTTGCTGATGTTTTGCAGCGGTCTGATATTGGACACTTTGAGTTTTCCTCATACAATCTGTTATCAGCGACCCAAGCCACTGTTGTCAACAAATGAAGCCTTGAGCACAATTCCAACCTTTTTTTCCACTGTCACGGGACTAGCATTGCTCGTAGAAAAGTACGTTACATTTTTAGCTTACATTTATTTGTACAGAAAATTATTTGTTCATTTGATTCAAACCAATATTAAACTATCAGCATGAATAGTCAATGTATCAATAATTTTATTCCATTATTTTCTACTAATGTTATTTTGGAAATTTGGTAGTTTTGAAATTGTAAAAGCCAAATAAATATGCCCCGATCTGTTTTTCATTCCTAGAGTTTTACGGCTGGAAGAAACTCCACATCCAGGAGATGAAGCAATTGTTAAACTAGCTGCATATTTGGACAATTTCTTTTTTATCTTGGGCATGGAATCTGTAAGTATCGAAGTATAAGTATGTATTCACCCCAATCGCTGCTAATGCAAGGATCATTATAGGCCTACATGCTAAACTAAATTTTATAATTGAATTAAATATGGGCTAGGTCCTTACCGATACTTGATATTTATGGCATTCCATATGCTGATTGGAGTGGGGTACAGAGTTTAATTGAAATTTATTATGTTTTGTACAAGCCACAATACAGTTTAACTTATGCTCAGGCTAGGGGATATTATTTGTGAACCTATCCATTGGGACAGTGCTATAGTAAACTAGTGTACCTTCATATACATTTTTATTTACGTCCCGAGCATAATTTCACTGTTTGTTAATGTAATTGGGAAATACTTATGTATGGAAAAGATATGGCTTGGTCAAATGCTTTGTATCTTGCTTGTATCTGTATCTCCTTTTTGACATAAAGTGGGGTTAATTAGGCTAAGCAGAACTTTGCATGTGTTTTATGTTAAAAAGTAGTCTTGATACAGTTTTAAAGATGCACATAAACCTCTTCTCTTTAACTTGTCAAGTGCTGCAGTGCAGAAAAAGAGGAATAATGCTCAAATTTATTTATAATTCATACATATAGGATACAAAGGTGGATGAAATCATCACTTCTGTATTGCACAAATACATCACGACTCATGAAACAAGGTAATCAGCATTTGTTTATATTCCATGTAGATATGATGGCATTCATATTTTTGACCTGAGCTGTTCCAGTGACAAGAAAAGTGGAAGCTTTCTTGTTCTGGATTGCAAGTCTATACTGCAGTATAAACTGAAATAAAACTGCAATAAGATAGTATTCCACTACATTCCAGAAAAAAATTACCTGTATGTTGAATTTTTTTTTGGGATGCAGTTTCTTGTTACATAAAACTTCTAAAATCCAACAGTAGGGTTGCAGTTTTTACTGCAGGAAAGAATTGCAATCTGTTGAGACTTTTCTCTGGGGTAGGAATGAGATGAAAGTACATGTAGTATGTTCATTCCGCTTAAAAATTATTTTAAACCTTCCTTTTTCAGAGACCGGCTAATACTTGGCTTTCGCCAGTTAGAAGAAATTTGTACTTTATTGAACCAGTGCATTATTAACGTCGAGAGCCGTTCTCTGGGACGAGCCAATGTTGTTAAAAAAGATAAGTCTTGAAAGTTAAAGAAAATTCAAATTCTTTTTTTTCACGTTTCATGTTAACAAATAGTTTTCTGTACAGTGCTATGCATTGTATGTTCAACTTGCTTATAGAATATTACAATTTACATTATATATATATTTTTTTTAAAATTACCAACTTGATGTTAAAAAAGTCTTCAAGTGTATAATATCGCTATACTGTAAATGGTTGTACATTTAACTTTCTAAAAAAAGTTTGAATAAAGTTGAGCAGAATTTAGCTCAGTAACATCATACCATATTTCTCAATTTTCATAATAAATGGGACACTAGTAAAATCGGTTGCACTACGCGAGCAATAACTTGGTGTTCCATTTTTATCCCAAATTGAAAGTAAAATCTGGTTTCTAATAAGTGTTATATCGTTAGGGCAAGGATTGCACAGTATGTGAAACTGCACATAATTTCTGGCCTGGCACACATGAGGCATTTAATGCTGCATTGATCGTGCATTTGTGCTAGGTGCTAGCTCTTTCAAAGATATTTAAAAAATAAACTAGATCAATGTACTTGACGTTCACTTTGTGAACGCACAAACAAGCATTTAAATTTTACTGAAATCGAGCAAAAGAATGGCGTAAATATCCCACTACTTCACTGTGATGGCCTCGGTTTCAGTATAGTAAATGATCTTCACTTTGTAAGTTATGTACAATAATTCCGGGCAAAATTTCTGGAAGTATATATAAATATATTTATATATAGTGCTACCTTGAAAAAGAAATGAATAATGTAGAAGGTGACAATGTTCTACAGACGTGATTGCATGCACAAGCTTGAACAGACGGGGCAGGTTGCATTTGCTGCATGTGCCAAAAAGAAAGCAAGGCGTGGTCTTTGACCCTGCCTTGCCATGACCTAGAGTGGTTGTAGTTATTTTAAATATGATGAATTTTGAAACATATTGACACCAAGACGAATTCAACGATAGTAAATGATTAGTGGTTCAGACATTTTAACATGAAAATATCATTCGATTAAGTTGGTGAAATTAAAATTTTAAAAGTTTATAAAATAGGCTACGAACCAAATTTACTTCAATTGCTTGAATCATTTTTATGTAATTAAATTTGACCAGTAGCGTAACTAGGATATACCTGGTGGGGAGGGAAGTCAGACCCCTAGCAGGGGTAGATTCCTATATAATTTTGGATCCTATGGGGGATCCTGGGTACGACTATATGAATTTGACCAGCCTTTTCCATCCTTGCATTTTGTCTTACACGTTCATTACTTCTGAATTTATATTATATAAAATGTAAATAACTTATTTTTCGTAAACCCCAATTGATGTTCAGATAAATCTCTATGAAATAGTGTGTAGCCTTGTATGATTGTCCTGATGTTCCCCTGATGTTCCAGGGTGTGGAGGAGTCTTGGGCTGTAGGATTTTTGTTACACTCTGTATTGATTTTCTCCGTTATGACGCTTGATGACGATCATGATTACGAATCATTCGTCTGTGGATACCAGGGGGCCACATTGGCCATAGACGTAATTATAGTCACTATAACGTACCCAAGTAGCACACATTAGTTTAATAAACGTTGATTTTTGGTTTATTGGTTGAAAGTATGTTTAAGTATAATTTTATACCAATAATCAATGTTTAATAAACGTTACGGAAATTGAAATTTATTTAGGAAAATT